>JAVTVY010001281.1:0-32566 GCA_036873755.1 Hanleya hanleyi
TGTCGAAACGACGTGATGGATCGGCATTCACATTTGCTCAATTTTCGACAAATTACCCCACAATCTCCAATGTCAAAGGATTATGAAAGTATTAATATCACTTCTGTATCTAAAAGCTCAATTCATCTTCAAATTCCATGCTGCAGTCCTCGGGTCCATTCTGGGCGTTCACCGGGGACGCGAGAGCGAGCAGGGCATGTACAGCCGGACGCGTACAGCCGTCTCCCTGCCCGAGGCCTCGCTTGCAGGCAAGGTTCGTTCAGCCGATGTCCGTGGTAGATTCTCCTTGTCCGATTTCTTTGCCGTCACATTCTAATTGTTCTTAGGTTTGATAGTTGGAATAGCTGTTCTCTTTAGTTTTGGTTTGTACCCGAATTCAACTGCTACGCTGTTGAGGTCCTCGAATGATGTCTCTCTGTCAAAATGTGCCGAGCAAATATACGAGTACTGGCTCGGGCCCTTTTTCCACACCCTCGTGTTGCGTACAAATTTCGTCCAATTTGCAGGGATTTTCTCGTCTTTAGGCCACAAATGAATACTAACACCATCATCTGTAGTAAAACTACTACCTCCCACTACACAAAGTCGCGACATCTTTAACAAATGATGCCCCGATACTCCGAAAATCTCCAGAAACCAGCATCTACTTATGACTGTGGTATACGGCTTTAACATAGAGAATACAAGATAGCTGTCCCTCCGTGACGTCACAGCTGGAATTGACATGAGAGCGATTTTCACCTTTCAAACGGCAATATCTCGCCAACCAGACGACACAAAATTATGAAAAAATATCATTATTTTCAGTATCGAAAGGACTATTTTTTTATATTTTTAACCTCAGATCGTTTGGGTTGACCTTTAACGGTTCAACGCGATCAGATGAGGAGAGATCAACAACTCCAAGTGTAGTGTTTATTACACAGTTTATTATCCCAACGTTACATCATATTTAGGCTGAGGAACAGCCCTAGATATGGATATTATGGCGTTCACTGTCTTTTGGTACCGATCTTGTCAAAGAAAAACCCACTATTACGTTAGACGCTTATTCGTCACAATAGTCAAAGGCTGAATTGGCGTTCACAGTTCTCGCACTTGTCCAATCAAAAGTCCCCACTGATGAGCTGCCATTGTGTTGCGTCAATCTTTGGCCATGTTCTGTCTTGTCTGTGATATCGTGTGGTCGTTCTGATCAATCTCTGAGCCTCAGTCCACGATATGTTGCCGGCAACATGTCATGGAACAGGTTCTTTCGCATTTGACTGCATTTTGTCACCCTTTGAGGTCTCGATGGGCAGAATAACCTCATGCCCTCTTTCAAATGATGATTGGTTTTCATGATGGACCATTACAAAGGATCCCTCTTCATTTTTAACTGAAACCAACTGTAAGAGAACGTAGAGACACTCCGGAATAAAGGAAGATAAAACACCACATCTGGAGTCTGATGTTCTTTTATATACCAACGAATTCCAAGTACACACAATCCTGGACCAAGTCCTGTCAATACAAAGATACAATTTGTAAAGTTTGTTTATCAAAATAGGACTGATATTTTACTTATATGGTAACCATGGCGATACCATGCCTAAGATACTTCAAGTTTGTGATGCGGGGAAATGCACCCTAAGTGTGATATCGAAATGGAGAATGAACATCAGAAGGAAGTACCCGTCTCCTTATCAAGGAACTAGAACTATTAATGAATGACTGGAACAATTAATCAATGACTGGAACAATTAATCAATGACTAGAACAATAACTGCATAGTGGAATTAACAATTGAGTAAGTTGACAAATAATATGACAATTCATGACTCGGCATGGACAGTGACAATGACATAATGAATACCAGAAATAGCGAAATATGACTAGAATATTCAATGCATTAATTGGTGAATCATTGCTGACAAATTAATCGAAGGACATGGACTTATTAAGTAATCATGAGGCTGACTGATAATTATTAACATGAAGTGTACCACTGACAGAATCCATCCAACAATATATGCCGAAAGCATTATTCATGTAATTTACGGTAATACATTCTTACCCCCAACTGCCACTTGGGGAGTTAGTTACACACTTCTCCAGTTACACACCATTAACATGCTGATCATGGATGCACATCATCATCAGTAATATGATACAACACTGTCCACTATTATAGAGTATAATCAAATTAATTCAATGAAATCTAACCTAATCAATTTATCTAGCCAATTCAATGAAAACTCTTGTCTAATTATGTCTGAATAAAAATCTTAATACAATTCTTTCATACAATCACTTATCCAGGCTGTTTGCTATATCTACAGTTACATGTATACATATGGAGAAAGGGAGGCAACTTTGCACTGGCAAATTGCACATGTACGGCTTCACTATGCAAGCCACGCGAGCATCAAGAAATCTCTATGAAAACAATACATTTTCATCAATCCCAATATTTCATGTTATCTAATTGATTCTATGGTCATTCATTATCGCTATAATTAAATGATTCGTATCTGAATAGCAGGCAACTTCCTTTAAACTTCATACCAGTGTTACAACGTATAGCACACGTTATCGCTATGCAAGAAAACAATAAAATGCATTCCTCAATCTGACAATCTTACAAAATTCCATAAGTTCCCGCTTTGCTCTACATCTATATCGTACATTCATAGATCAGATGGCTAAGTTACTCACATTTCTGGGCCTCCAAGCCTCCGCAGAAATCAGAAAATGTCGCATTAAATGCAGGATACAAAACGAACAAAATGGCTGAAACGCATGGTCAAGACGGAGTCACGTGATCTCTAAACATACAAACTTATTCCCGGAGCAGAAATAATTGCTCTAACAAACTTAGTATTTCATTAATACATTATTCACAAGTTGTACAATCTATCAATACAGAAAATAACGTCTGAAAGACGTCTTGAGGGACGGATTCCTAGCAGTAATACAAAACCCTAACTGCAGGCGGGAGTGGTTAAGGACTCGATTCACAAACACAATAGAGGTCCCCAATGGTCTCTACACTCCCCCGCTTGTCTGTTGTCGTCCCTGACAACATATTGCCGTCGGTTACAATAAGATACAAAATAAGCCTACTGCTTAATTCCGGCTAACATCTGTACTAACAATAACTGTGTCTGGCTGATGTTCGCTAACACAATGGGATCTACATTAGCAGCGGCTTCCTGTCCCAAGACAGACCTTGGAAGTTTGCATGGGTTACTGTGGGAACCCGCCGTGGAACGTGCCGTTCTCCGTCTGGGCATCTCAAGATCCACGTCCTGTTATCTGCTGACCAGGAATATCTCCGACTTCCACCTGGGTACCCTGAGCTGGGTCATCCACTGGCCTCACAGGTTGCTCTGGCTCGACCTCCACAGCCTCACCAGCATCCACGACATCACCTGCCTCAGCGGTCCCATCACTCACAACATCAGGATCCCCAGACGCATCATTTCCCGGGTCTCTGCATTCCTCAGGCGATCCCTCTGTTACTACCCAGTAATCCTCAACGTCCAACCGAACATCTGCAGGAGTGGAATGCTCCTTTTCCTCCTGTATATCCGGTGCACTCCTCGGTACAATATCAGGAATTAGCTCTCTAGAGTCCAGCATCTGGGAGCGATGCACAATTTTCTGCTTTGTGTCACCTAAGTTCTCCACTACATACTGATTGTAGTCCCTTTTGTCAATTACTCTGTACGGTCTAGGGTCCCACAGGTCATGAATTTTGTGGCGGCCTTTCGGGTGACTCCTCAAAAAGACACGGCCTCCCACTGGTATCTCGGCATCCTGTGCATTCTTGTTAACTCTGGTCCTCCTTTTGAGGGCTTCACGTTCGGTGCGTTCACTGGCCATTCTAAAGGCTTCCTGCAGCTTCTGCTGATGCTCAGCAGGATCCTCCTCATGTAGGTCATTCACAGGACCTCCAACACCTAACATGGTATCCAAGGGCAGTCTGGGCTCTCTTCCAAAGAAGTGTGGAGAAAACCCAGTGGTGGCATGGGGCGTACAGTTATAGGCGTATACCAATTCCGGCAAATAGTCAGGCCATTTCCGCTTCCTCTCGTTAGGAAGGGTCCGAAGCAAGTTATGGAGTGTTCTGTTGTACCGTTCGCATTGACCATTTTCCTGCGGGTGGCATGGCGTCGTGCTCGTTTTGATCACACCATAAATACTACATAGTTCTCCAATCAGTTCGCTCTCAAAGTTTCGGCCTTTATCACTGTGTATCCTCTGAGGCACACTGAACTTCACAAACCATTCCTTGATTAGTACTTTGGCAACAGTCTTTGCTGTTTGGTCCCTGATTGGTATGGCTTGTGTAAATTTCGTGTAAACATCTGTTAACACTAATACGTTTTCAACACCATTGGTACCTGGTTCTAGAAGTGTAAAGTCTATTGCCACGATTTCTAGGGGTTTCTTTGCTATCAAAGATCCAATGGAAGGCCTCACGTTTCGTCCTACCTTCGCCATCATGCACCGTTCACATTTCGGACAGTAACAGTTCACGTTCCGTGCCATGAATGGCCAGAAGCATCTCTTTCTCAGCAGGGCAAGCGTTCTCTCTGCACATTGATGGCCCATTTCATCATGCACAGACCGTAACACAGTTGAACGTAGTGCCTCAGGAAGCAGTATTTGACGAACCATTTGACCCTGATCCTGGTACTCTCTGTACAGAACTCCATCGCTTTCCACGAAACGTTTCCATGATTGCACAAGTTTCCGCATGGTGCTATCTAGTTGTTTGAGTGCCCGTCCAGATGGAGGCTCTTTGGATTGTCGAAGCGACTTCAGGTGACTAATGTGTTGGTCAGCAGTTTGCAGTCTGACAAGGTCCTCATTGGTCAAGGATGGTAATGAGGAGACTACCAATGGCTCCGGACGAGGTGGGACCATTTTCAATTCCTCCAAGAACACATGCTGGTGTACCTGTAGAGCACATTCCCTCACTTCAGGAGTTATCCTAGTTGAGGTTTGTTCAAACGGTCTTCCAGTTTCAGCTGTCACTTGCTCCAACCGACCAACTTCCGGAGAATGCTCCACCTTCCGGCTGAGAGAGTCTGCATTCTTGTTTTGTTTACCTGAACGATGTTTGATGGTTAGGTTAAACTGAGCCAGCTCGCCAACCCACCGCATTTCAGTGGCTCCCAGTTTCGCACTCTTCTGAATGTACGTCAAAGGATCGTTATCTGTATAGACAACACAATCGGCACCAAGTAGCAAGTCCCGATACTTCTCCACCACTGCCCACTTTAGGGCTAAGAGTTCTAATTTCCTGCTAGAGTAATTGTTCATGTTGCGTTCATTCCTTCTGAGGGACCTACTTGCATAGCTCAACACAACCCGTCGTCCGGCTTGCTCCTGTGACAGGACCGCGCCTAATCCCAGATTACTAGCATCGACCTCCAGGATGTAGGGATGTCCAAAATCGGGGTAACCTAGTACCGGTGCTTCTGTTAGTTTAACTTTCAGTGTCTCAAATGCCGCATCACAGGAACCATCCTAGGAAGAAATCCCAGAGGGTTTGTGGCTTTTACCCTTTTTCTGTGGCCTAGGTCCAGAAAGCAATCGGTTGAGAGGGGCCGATATCTTGGAGAAGTCCTGAACGAAGCGCCGATAATAACTAGCAAGACCCATGAATCCACGCAATTCTGTCTCGGTCTTCGGTTTTGGCCACTCTCTCACCGCCCGTACCTTGTCCTCATCTGGACGAACACCCTCCTCAGAAATGGCATGTCCTAGGTATCGCAATTGGGCCTTGAACAACTGGCATTTTTCAGGTTTTACTTTCAGGTTGAAATGACGTAGCCTCGTGAGGACCATATCTAAACGTTCCAGCGTCTCCTCGAAGGTAGATCCAAATATCAGTATATCATCAAGATAGATGAGGACAGTCTGAAAGTTCTGGTCTCCGAAAATCCGGTCCATGAACCGCATGAATGTCCCAGGAGCCCCAGTTAACCCAAAGGGCATTCTCAAATACTCATACAGACCTCCGGTTCTCACACGGAAGGCGGTTTTCTCTATGTCAGATTCCGCTACAGGAATTTGATGGAACCCATGAGCCAAGTCCAGGCTACAGAAATATTTTGCACCTTTTAACGCGTCTAAAGCCTCCTCTATCCTTGGCAAGGGGTAGGCGTCGTTTTTGGTTTTGGCATTCAGTGCCCTGGAGTCGCAGCATAGCCTCAACTTGCCATTTTTCTTACGTGCCAGAACCACTGGAGAGGCGTATGGGCTGGAACTCTCCCTTATGACCCCATTATCAAGAGATTTCTGCAGGTAGTCTCTGACCTCGGACCACTGCTGAGGTGGAATACGGCGATGCGCAATCTTGACGGGTTGGTCATCCGTGGTTATGATCCGGTGTTCGACTTCGTCACAAAATCCGATGTCATCCTCTGATTTGCTAAATGTCTGTTCATGTTTTGCTATGACCTCGGATAGCTTACTCTTCTGTTCCCCATCAAGATGGTTGCCAATGTCCATCCTTGAAATCAAACCATCTGCATACTGAGTCTGTAACTCAACACCACACTCTGTTTTGTTTCTAACTTGGACCTCATTCACTCCCACGGAAACCACTTCTATTTCAGGTTCTTTGAAAGCCTGCTTGAGCACTCCCACTGGTGTCCGGGGTTGCAGATACACATCTGTATTGGAAAAGTTTGCAAACTGCACTGGAACTTTGCCGCTGCGGCTGACAGTAACAAAAGTTGGCCCAAGACGAGCTCCATCTGGCAACACTGGTCCAGCTTCGTCCGGTTCAACCAAAGCTGAAAAATCACCGGCTGGTGAAGGTTTTACAGTACATTCTATCACCGTGATTGAACGAGCAGGTAGCAAGACTGGCTTCTTTCCAGCCACTCTGACCCTAGTCTCTACTTCCATATGTTCCTCAGAAACCCTAGACTCCTCGTACATCGCAAGAATTTTCCTCCATTTTTTCGGTTTGTTGTGACCCGCTGGGGTACTGTTTTTCATCTCCCTAAAGATGTTCGACCCAATAACAATGGGAACATCCCTTTTGCGTTTTCCCATAATTCCATCAACATCTTTAACAACCAAGAAGCCCACCTCCTTTAATACACAGTCAAAGACTTTAATGCCCACTTGTACAAAGCCCACAAAGGGAATGTCCTGGCCATTCGCAGCATAGATCCTAATGTATGGCATCACATCCGTCAAGTTCCTGTCTGATAGGTTCTTCTTGAAGAATGGTTCCGTCATCGTGGACACCGGAGCTCCGGTATTTCAACCCCATCCATCTCCACAAACGCCTCTGGACAATCTCCCACTGCCTTACGCAAAAGTGAGCCTACTGGTGGTGACAAACCTGACGTGTGGCTCTCCACGACAGGTTTTAGTGGTTTAAATTCTTATCCTGTTTATCTGCCCCTTTCCACTGGACACAATCCCTCCGTAGATGGTCAGGGGAATTACAAAACCAACTCTATGCTCTATGGAAGGCAGCACCTCTATGGGAGGCAGCACTTGCCTTTCCGTGTTTGACCAGTTCCAGCAACCAAGGGCTTGAGCGATTGGGTCTGCCTTGGCCTCCATCTCATTACAGGTAGCCGGTTTGGGCTTGCTCTTCATTTCGGTCTTTCCCGCCCACCGAACGGCTCTATCCCTCAGTTGAAAGAAAGTCAGGTCGGGCAGTTCCTCATTTAGGCGGCGCAATTCCCTTCGGAGATGCTCATCTTTCACCGCCTCCGCAAATCGTCCTTTTAGAGAGGGTTCCCGGCATGCACCAAATGTAGGATCTTTCTCTGTAATACGGTCGTATATATCCACTAATTCCAGTGAACACGAAAGAATGTCCTCTTCCGTCTGTCTGTATGCATAGAACCTCTGTTGTAACAGTGGCAGTCGGTCATCATCCCCAAAGACATGAAGCAACACAGAAATTATTTCCTCCGGATATGTTTTGATGCCCTCACCACGGCCGATTATCTCCTGACGAGCCTTCCCTCCCAAATTGCTGAGAATTAAATTGGCAAAGTCAACTCGCGACAGTTTACGAGCCTCTGCTTGACTTCGCACATCAGCGATCCATTCTCTGATTGATGGTTCGCTCGATTTCTCGGGCCGGTCTCTAAATTTCTCCAGACGCTGACTCGAAAGCAGCACAACAGGCTTAGGCTCGGGAAGGGATGACCGCTCATTAAGCTTAGCATCTTGCTCTCTGACACGAACCCTAAGGGCTTCTAGCTCCTGGCTTAACTTCTCTATAGCATCAGCCTCGGCCATACTGTGTTCATTAGAGCATTTAGCAATCAATAGTTAAATGACTCAATCAGTGGGCATGCAAAATAATTACAAATTCAATTTACGTTCACATTTGGAACACAATACATTTCTACTTCTTCATTACTCATACTCAGTATTGGCAAATGCACACAAAAACCTTACCACCATTACCAGATGACCAGTTTCCAACAGTCTGCCCATAGTTCATCGCAGCAGTTCATACTGCTTGGTTGGTAACTGTTCTCAAATCTGAAAGTCAAAGTCATGGTTCATCACACTGGAAAGGAATCCAAAGTTCATAACGCTGGAAAGAAGGTCAAATTTCATCGCACTCGAAGTCAAAGTACACACTTGAAGTCACAGTTCATCACACTTGAAGTTAAAGTTCACACTTGAAGTCACAGTTCATCACACTTGAAGTGAAGTCACAGTTCATCACACTTGAAGTCAAATGTCACACTTGAAGTCACAGTTCATCACACTTCAAGTGAATTACAAGCGTCTAGTCCGTCATTCATAATCCAGCCGTCGTCCATTAGAGAATATCCGCGTCCATAATCCAAAGACCTATTCCATTTTCCATATAACAGTATTAGCACCAAATTCAAAAAGACAATCATAGTATACAAAAACATAGGCTTGTTTCCTGCAAGAGAAGCGGTCAACAGTTTTCAATGATGCCGGCAAGACATCATGATGTTCCAAAAATATCAAATCCGTATCGCTGATCAGTATTCTTAATCCATAATATTCGTTATAGAGTCGTCATCTTAAAAAAAAGATGTATCTCAGTCACGCTTTGATTGTGACTGTTCATATGAGTACCATGAGGATCTTGAAGTACATGGGTTCATACGGCCCCTAGCCCCGGGGTTAAGCGGAATTAGACACAAGTTACGAAACGTAGCGCCATAGATCTTGCACGCTACGTTCGTATTTTGCTATCAGCATGCGATATGTATCGCCAAATTTGAGAAACTTTGAGTGGAGGCGCTTGGAGGAATAGCCCTGTTTATAAGTTTCTGCAACAATGTTTTGTGACGTTGATTGAAATCGTCACAATTAACACAGGATCTAGCAAATGCTACTAGGCGAGATATGTATACGCCATATGCAGGTCCCACTGGAATATTACTGTCCAGAAAAGGGATAGTTTACGATGTCGAAATTGTAATCATCTCTTTTGTCATAAAGTCGACGAGAGAGAATGCCCGCTTCATTTGTATAGAGATAGAGATCTAAATAAGATGTGCCTGTAGGGCTATCTGTAGTTTCCTTCAAATCTAGTGAAGGTGGATATATATCCTTCACTGCGTCATTTATATAGCGATTATCCACAGCGAGAAGATCGTCTATATAGCGTTTGATGAATGAGAAGGAACGGGCTTTGAATGGATCGGTTTTTGAAAGCGCCTGCATATAGTCATATTCATAAGAGAACAGAAACAGGTCGGCCAACAGGGGTGCACAATTAGTACCCATTGGAATACCTATATGCTGCTGATATATTGCGTTGCCAAATTTCACATAGATATTTTTAATGAGAAATTCAAGCAACTCTATAAACAAAGAAACATCCCATGAATGATATCTCTTGTATGTAGTCGAGCTAAAGAATGCTTTATGGCTTCCGACATTAATATATCTACGATCAGTTTTCTTGAACACAGATACTATTAATGAACTTAGACGGTCACAGTTCATCACACTTGAAGTCAAAGTTCACACTTGAAGTCACAGTTCATCACACTTGAAGTCAAGTCACAGTTCATCCATTTGAAATGAACTCAATTACACACAGATCTCTCCTTCCCAATCCCATTTGTCTGTCTGGTCGGTCCAGGCAACATCACAAGAAACGTCTGGCAGCTTGGGGGAATTTGGCCACGGGGAAATTGAAACATCCTCCGAACTTGGAAACGAGGTATCCCACTTCTGACACCATGTAAGAGAACGTAGAGACACTCCGGAATAAAGGAAGATAAAACACCACATCTGGAGTCTGATGTTCTTTTATATACCAACGAATTCCAAGTACACACAATCCTGGACCAAGTCCTGTCAATACAAAGATACAATTTGTAAAGTTTGTTTATCACAATAGGACTGATATTTTACTTATATGGTAACCATGGTGATAACAGACCAATGCGATACCATGCCTAAGATACTTCAAGTTTGTGATGCGGGGAAATGCACCCTAAGTGTGATATCGAAATGGAGAATGAATATCAGAAGGAAGTACCCGTCTCCTTATCAAGGAACTAGAACTATTAATGAATGACTGGAACAATTAATCAATGACTGGAACAATTAATCAATGACTAGAACAATAACTGCATAGTGGAATTAACAATTGATTAAGTTGACAAATAATATGACAATTCATGACTCGGCATGGACAGTGACAATGACATAATGAATACCAGAAATAGCGAAATATGACTAGAATATTCAATGCATTAATTGGTGAATCATTGCTGACAAATTAATCGAAGGACATGGACTTATTAAGTAATCATGAGGCTGACTGATAATTATTAACATGAAGTGTACCACTGACAGAATCCATCCAACAATATATGCCGAAAGCATTATTCATGTAATTTACGGTAATACATTCTTACCCCCAACCGCCACTTGGGGCTTAGTTACACACTTCTCCAGTTACACACATTAACATGCTGATCATGGATGCACATCATCATCTGTAATATGATACAACACTGTCCACTATTATAGAGTATGATCAAATTAATTCAATGAAATCTAACCTAATCAATTTATCTAGCCAATTCAATGAAAACTCTTGTCTAATTATGTCTGAATAAAAATCTTAATACAATTATTTCATACAATCACTTGTCCAGGCTGTTTGCTATATCTACAGTTACATGTATACATATGGAGAAAGGGAGGGAACTTTGCACTGGCAAATTGCACATGTACGGCTTCACTATGCAAGCCACGCGTGCATCAAGAAATCTCTATGAAAACAATACATTTTCATCAATCCCAATATTTCATGTTATCTAATTGATTCTATGGTCATTCATTATCGCTATAATTAAATGATTCGTATCTGAATAGCAGGCAACTTCCTTTAAACTTCATACCAGTGTTACAACGTATAGCACACGTTATCGCTATGCAAGAAAACAATAGAATGCGTTCCTCAATCTGACAATCTTACAAAATTCCATAAGTTCCCGCTTTGCTCTACATTTATATCGTACATTCATAGATCAGATGGCTAAGTTACTCACATTTCTGGGCCTCCGAGCCTCCGCAGAAATCAGAAAATATCGCATTAAATGCAGGATACAAAACGAACAAAATGGCGGAAACGCATGGTCAAGACGGAGTCACGTGATCTCTAAACATACAAACTTATTCCTGGAGCAGAAATAATTGCTCTAACAAACTTAGTATTTCATTAATACATTATTCACAAGTTGTACAATCTATCAATGCAGAAAATAACGTCTGAAAGACGTCTTGAGGGACGGATTCCTAGCAGTAATACAAAACCCTAACTGCAGGCGGGAGTGGTTAAGGACTCGATTCACAAACACAATAGAGGTCCCCAATGGTCTCTACACAACTATACTAGTCATAACATGCCATTGTTTTTCTGATATGGGACGCGTGTGGATATATACCTGGTGAAAGTGGTTCCCTCTTCTACCCAGCTGTTAATACCGCGATATATTATGAGTGTGTGTGCATACGCACGGGCAGTCGTATAGAAAGGAGATTTTCGATGTGGGATGTGGCGATGATTCATCACCTCAAATGTAGACAAATCTGGACTTGTCTGTGCTTGACGCCCCGTGTGATACACTCAATCCAAATACACACCACTGATGCTCTGCATTAACTACGTTGGTGTTTTCTACGACCATATGTACGGCCATATGTACCCTATTGACGAGGGCCCTTCAGGAGGTAAAAGCATTTTGGGAAAGGTATTGCGCCATTATTTCTAAGAACTCTGGCGTTGAATGTATGTGGATATTGAAAAACTCAAAATGTCTTACGGAAGAACTTGATGCTAAATGTCACATACCGTACAGACATGTATCCACATGGGATTTCTCGACTCTCTATACTACAATCCCTCATCAGGACCTTATTGACCGTATAAGTTCATTAATAGTATCTGTGTTCAAGAAAACTGATCGTAGATATATTAATGTCGGAAGCCATAAAGCATTCTTTAGCTCGACTACATACAAGAGATATCATTCATGGGATGTTTCTTTGTTTATAGAGTTGCTTGAATTTCTCATTAAAAATATCTATGTGAAATTTGGCAACACAATATATCAGCAGCATATAGGTATTCCAATGGGTACCAATTGTGCACCCCTGTTGGCTGACCTGTATCTGTTCTCTTATGAATATGACTATATGCAGGCGCTTTCAAAAACCGATCCATTCAAAGCCCGTTCCTTCTCATTCACCAAACGCTATATAGACGATCTTGTCGCTGTGGATAACCGCTATATAAATGAGGCAGTGAAGGATATATATCCACCTTCACTGGATTTGAAGGAAACTACAGATAGCCCTACAAGCACATCATATTTAGATCTATATCTCTATAAAACTGAAGCGGGCATTCTCTCTCCTCGACTTTATGACAAAAGAGATGATTACAATTTCGACATCGTAAACTATCCCTCTCTGGACAGTAATATTCCAGTGGGACCTGCATATGGCGTATACATATCTCGCTTAGTAGCATTTGCTAGATCCTGTGTTAAATGTGACGATTTTAATCAACGTCACAAAACACTGGTGCAGAAACTTAAAAAACAGGGCTATTCCACCAAGCGCCTACACTCAAAGTTTCTCAAATTTGGCGATACATATCGCATGCTGATAGCAAAATACGAACGTAGCGTGCAATATCTATGGCGCTACGTTTCGTAACTTGTGTCTAATTCCGCTTGAGGCTGGGGCCGTATGAACCCATGTACTTCAAGAACCTCATGGTACTCATATGAACAGTCACAAGCAAAGCGTGACTGAGATACATCATTCTTTAGATGACGACTTTACAACGAATATTATGGATTAGGAATACTGATCAGCGATACGGATTTGATATTTTTGGAACATCATTATGTCTGGCCGGCATCATTGAAAACTGCTGACCGCTTCTCTCTTGCAGGAAACAAGCCTATGTTTTTGTATACTATGATTGTCTTTTTGAATTTGGTGCTAATACTGTTAGATGGAAAATGGAATAGGTCTTTGGATTATGGACGCGGATATTCTCTAATGGGCGACGGCTGGATTATGAATGACGGACTAGACGCTTGTAATGACATCATGGCCGATAGTGACATCATCGCATACATGTGCATAGCCACAAGAGACGTCCTCACTGGAAGTTACATCATTGCACTCTTGGACACTCGCCTGATGGTACACCCTGTAACCTATAGCCTGTCGGGCATAGGGTACAACGGCCTGTAGGGTGTACCGCCAGGCGAGTGCACATGCGTTCGATGACGTCACTTCCAGTGATGACGCCAATTACGAGCATGACGTCACTTCCGGCTATGACGTCATATCCATACATATTCACACATGACTGAGTCACACACCATTGTATGAGCCAAATTCAGACTTTACTCACCCATGATAGTACTGACCATCTTCAGGCATACATCACATATCATTTCTTATCCCTATAGCGTAGTGTATATCAGAAGAGGTAGTCGTCTAGCCCCCAGTCCCCCAGACCATGTTACAGATCACTTCTCAGTCACTCGAGTCGTATTCTACACCACGAGAGCGTCATTACGAGACCCCGCATGGTATATAGCCCCAGGGTAGCCCCTATATCACCCCTACACATCTGAACATGCCCACTCACGACTATTTCTCGAGTGCTCATGTGCACTGTAGCGTTTACGACATTATGCAATCGGTATAACTACTACCGTAAGTGTAACTGCTCGAACAGGAGTCGCCTTCTTTGTAACATCCTGATCCCAGTAAATTCAGTGTGTCCGACAAGTGGGTGTTCAGAGCATTTGGTGGATCTCCACAGTTTCGTAGCAGTTTCATAATACGATAGACTGCTCGTGTTCTGGTACATCCTAATTCTTCTTGTCTTCTTAATAGCTTATATCTATAATACCGTCCTATTCAGCATTATCAACGCTGCAAACAGGCACGTACAGATCGATGGCTGGTTGCGCCTACACGCTGATCGGGATCATGAAGTAAATTTTGTCCTGCCTCAGTTATGCCCTGTGGGTGTGCCTAAAAATCTGGACTTATTTACGGGAAGAAAATCTGACAAAAAACTGGCAGGTTGACCCCCACTTTTCTTGCCCTTTGAAGTTGAAACCGAACCAGGGAAGTTCAACTGAAATCGTTCTTACAGATTTTTCTGGAAATTCTGCCATATTTGACCATTTTTCGACATTTTAAGGGGTTTTCTAGGAAAAATGAAGCAAGCTTGGAGGGGAATGTTCGAGATTTATTTTTCTATAATATAGCAGTGCTATGTCTTAAAATAATAGTTCAATTATGCTCTTTCAGAAAATATATACAAAAAAGTGATTTGGGCTGAAGATTTTACGACAATTGGTGGCCGGAAACGGACCCATAGTCTAATCCATGCCGTATGGAAGAAGCCATGGAGTGCACCCTTAAAACATTACACGCACCATGACGTCACTTACGGTAAAAACAAAAACAAAAAACCCCGAAAACATTCGTAGTCTACATTGAGGGAGTTTCCCTCAGTCTTACTCGAAATGACGAGAGATTAAATAGGACACCATGGTTACCAAAGTTGGATTGAGTACGGCTCAACTATCACCATGGTTACCAAAGTTGGATTGAGTACGGCTCAACTATCACCATGGTTACCAAAGTTGGATTGAGTACGGCTCAACTATCACCATGTTACCAAAGTTGGATTGAGTACGGCTCAACTATCACCAAAATCTTCAACAACATGCGTCCCTAGTGTCTTTGCATACGCATAATGACGTCACCAGACACAACACGACAGCCCTGATAACATCTCCAGTCTTATTCTACCCAGAAAGATATTCAAGACAGCACCACGCACGACACATTTGGATCAAGGATGGCCCTAGATCGGCCAAACAAGCCTCTGCGTACCCGAACATGCCATTTTGTCTATTATACCTTCACTGTACATTCAGAGCGCGACGTCAGTTCCGACAAAAAACACGCAGTCCTAGTCTACACCATGAAAGCCCCAAAACGACACCACGCACGGTCTATTTGGACCGAGTAAGGCACCTAGGTCGCCCCAACGCGCCCTTGTACAGTCATAGAAACACAAATCTCCGCTATTCATCGACTGAGCATGCGTATCATGATGCCGCAAATGATAAAGACACTGTCTAATTATACACAACGAGAGCTTCAATGCGACACACTACACGACCCACTGGGTCCAAGGATGGTCCCTAGATGAAACACGCTTTTGTGCGCCCCTAAAATAATATATTTTTGTAATGGTAATAACTTGCACAAAAACTTGCATGCACACACTCCTTAAATGCCATTTTTCTCTAATAATCTTCGACTGCGCATGCGCACCATAACATGCGCATGCGCACCATAACATGACTTCTGGTCAAAACGACCTCAACCGCAATACACACCGGAAGCCTCAATGTGACACTTCCTCGACTCGTTCAGAGCATGTATGACCCCTGAATCGCTCAAACACACCCCTGCGCGTGCATAAAATGACACCTTTCTCCGATACGCCTCGACTGCACATGCGCACCATGACGTCACTTCCGGTAAAACCACCCAAACGTAGTCTACACCACAAGAGCTTCGAGAAGATAACCTGCACGACTGTTTGTGATACACCACGAACTCTCCAAGATCATGCCGTCCACGACCTCTTAAGTTCACGTACCGCTCTAAGACTCTTCGACTACTGCTCATGCGCACCATAATGTCACTTCCGGTGAAACAACACCAATCGTAGTCCACACCACAAGAGCTTCAAGACGATATCCTCCACGACATCATGAAATCCTGGGTGACAAATAGATCGATCAAACATGCCCATGCACAGACCTAAAATGCCAACTTTCTCTAATACTCCTTGACAGTGTATGCGCACCACGACGTCACTTCAGGTTAAAACTATACAAATCATATTCGACAAAACGACCGCTTCAAGATGACACCATACACGAGTATTTTGTCCGTCTTCCCGCATTTTAGTGAGACTTCTGATTGTTTTCCATGCCCCAGTTTTGCATCCGCCCGCCAGGCACGTGGACGGAACTGATCTTGAGGGTCCATGATCTACCACTGATCGAAGGTCAAATAACAAGCGTTATTCATAATTCAGCCGTCGTCCATTAAAGAATATTCTCGTTCATAATCCAAAAGTCTTTTCCGTATTCCGTATAACAGCATTAGCACCAGATTCAAAACGACAATCATAGTATACATAAATATAGGCTAATTTCCTGCAAGAGAGAGGCGGCCAACAGTTTTCAATCATGGCGGCAAAATGTCAACCTTCTCTCCGCACTTACGGCCTATTTGCAATTCGCTCACCTGAAATAATAAGACATTAACGCTTTATATAATAGTAATATGTTCACGATGCTCATATGCACAGTCACAAACAATCAAAGCGTGATTGAGGCAAAATGCTCAAGAAATCGACATTTACTCGGAAAAAGAATCCAGATCAGTGAGAGGAATATCGATTTGACAATAGGTAAATCTTGATGTCCTACCGGAGTAGCATATAGAGCGCATTGCGACTCAATGGCGCTTCACTGCGCATGCGCAAAAAAAATAGGGAAGTGCGCAGATCTGTGTGCGCAGGTCACGTGGTTTTGTGGCGCCCCCTGGATGTCTGCGCAAGTGGTGTGACGTCACTTCCGGTTTAGAACGATGGAATGGCCAAAAACTACCTCCGAACACAGAAGAGTTCCAATTTTCCTTAGACCTTAGACGTATGCGTGGATGATTTGTACTGACCTTCAACATCCGGGTACTCTTCAACATCCGGGTTTTTCCCTCTGGAGTGGAGTGCGTCGTCCTTCAATCTTACATCTGGGTACACTTCAACATCCGGGTACCCCTGTCTTACATCCGGGTACCCTGGTTTCCAAGCAAAGGTTCCCATGTCATGTGGCTTTGTCAGTATGTCGGCACCGCTTCCCACTTCCGTTATATGTGTTGTAATTGTAACATGATGTCTACATTTGAATGATTAATTTATGATACGATGAAAACTATAGCACTGCCGGCCTAGCTGACCGAATAATTAGGCCTTTTTCAGCCCTTTATTCTTGCAACTACCTCTACTATTAGATGAATAGCACAATTGTGGGGTATATATCCTGTTTGGCGATAAGAGGTACAATACAATAACCACAGCAAAGGAAAAATAATGCATCTCCAACAATGGATCTCCTAAAATCGTTAGCTTTCGGTATGCAGAATTTGCTGTGCCATGTATGACCTGACCTTTGACCGATTTCATACGTTCACACTAAATTCAGACAGTGGATATGGTTTATCTCTGACTATATTAGTACAACAGGGTGTTTACACTATCATACCCCTTATCTTCGTATAAATCGATTTCACAGAATCGTCATTACGGCCCCCCTACCAAACTTTCTGCACTATCTCCGGAACGGCACAAAATGAAGAGCTGAAACTTCGTGACTTTATAGTTTATCTTATTGGGGTCATTTTGGGCCGATTTGCATAACCCCCCAAGCAAAGGATCATGGGTAAGTTCAATATGGCGTCACGTGGGGTTCCAGAAAAGTGATGTTTTTGTCATATTTCTTCAAAATTTTGCTTTTCCGCGATGAAAAGTGGGCAAAAACTATTTTATTCCATATCACATTAATATTTGCTAATTGTTCATGCAGTTTTTGTGGAGAAATTGCAAAAATAAAAAAATCGTTAAATCTGACCGAAAAATCGACCAAAAAATGCCGTTTTTGAAAATGACGTCACTGTAACGTCATCAAAGCGGCCATCTTGGATTTTTTTACATTTTCTGATAGAGCTTGACCCAAGGGTATACTGTAATAAGTTTCAGCCCCCTAGCTCAAGAGGTAAGAAAATTAATTAGGTGGGGGGGCCATTTCGGCCCCCCCCTTCCCCCCAGGCCTGGACAGGTCCCAAAAAGCCCAGCCAGATAGGGTTAAAAACTGTTGCAGACACCCTTCTATAATAACACTCAGTTCTAAAGATTGATGTTCTGGGATTCAACCAGCTTATCTAATTACAGACTGTGTGGATTTTGGTAGGTAAATGTGTGTCGTGAGCTCTTAATTTTTTTTAACAAGGTCTATCCTCTGATGATTTAAAAAATATGATGAAATTATCAAGACACTTAAACATTGTGTTTGCCGCAATCTATCAGAGCAAGCTGGTCAGAGTTAGGCTTAAAAACTACTCCAGTCACCCTCCTTCAATTTTAATCAGATTCAAACGTATACAATAGGCGAAATGCTCCTCCCCCCTCCGCTACCAAACTTTCTGCGTTGAAAATTCAAGATGGCAGCCACGTGGGGTCCCAGAAAAGTGAGGTTTTTGTCATATTTCTTCAAAATGTCTGCTTTTCAGCGATGAAAAGCGGGCAAAAACTATTTTATTTCACACTACATTAATATTTATTAATGTATCATTACGTTTTTATGGAGAAATTACATAAATAAAAAATTCGGAAAATCTAACTGAAGAATCGACCAAAAAATGCCGTTTTTGAAAATGACGTCACTGCGACGTCATCAAAGCGGTCATCTTGATTTTTTTTTTACATTTTCTGGTGGAGCTTGACCAAAGGGTATAGTGTGGTAAGTTTCAGCCGCCTAGCTCAAGGGGTAAGCAAAATAATTAGGAGGGGGTAGGGCATTTCGCCCCGCCCCCCACCCAAACCCCAGGCCACAACAGGTCCCAAAAGCCCAGGCCAGATAGGGTTAAAAGTATATCAAATATATACATTGTTACATTGATAAATATAAAAAATATCTCACCCCGCCATAAGCCTTTTTTCCAGATGTGGCCAGTGCGTATTTTTTGCTCAATATCTCCGTGGTTGTGCACCTCCCGGAATTACTCCTGTCTTGAAAGGCGTATAATTTTCTAAAATATAAATATACTGATTTTTTTTTACCAGATGTGTGGATAAAAACGAACGCTAGAACAGTTTCGGGGTCTTGGCGTATCGCCTATATTGGCCTTGCATGCGGCTAATGATCAGCACAACAGTGATAAGGGATAACGGAAAACAACAACAATCCTGACCTTCACATTCCCCCCGACCAGACGTCGTTCACATGTCTTATTACTTGAAGCTGATTATTTCTTTTTAACTTGGAGATTGAAATAGAATTGACTTCGTTTGACATCTTGGAGACTGAAATTGATTATTGGAAACTTGGAGATAGCCATGTAGCATATGATCATGGAAATTGATTTGATGACTTGACAATTGACGAATATATTTTTTAATTGATGATACTGTTCACGAGGGGGATTCTCACTTGACATTGTTTTGTTTATAACCTCATTATTTGATAGCCTCATTATTTGATAGTTTTATTATTTTTGACAAACACATGATTAACTTCTATTAACGCCCGTAAAAGTCAGCCATAGTTAAGTCGCCAGCTTAGATATTTTGCTTTCAAAATTTAAGAGTTTCAAAATTTCCCAAAGTTGCCAGAGGCAAAGTAAGTTTTTGTTTGCCATACATGGGCATTTATTTTATGAATAGTACCATTATAGTGGGGACTTTCGCTCCTTTAGTGAGCCACATTCTGTTAAAGAAAGCAACTCACTATAAAAAATTATCACTGAAAATTAAACATTTGAAACACTTCACCTTCTTCTTTACTTTTCGTGTATTCTTCTCCATTATGAAGATGTTTCGACTCTCTGAACCGCTGTGTCTCAGTCTTTCAAAGCTACCCAGTAGACTCAAAGAACGACGGCTGTAGTATACAATACTGATTTAAGACCATATTATTGACCTTTGACCTAAAAATATTTGCATATTGTGACCTTTGCCAGCCAATCAGAAGCGCGTATTTTGACCTCGTCGTTTACATGTACTTGGTTCTGGGGATTTTCCATCACGTGGAGTGCGCATGTGTATGACGTCACTTCCGGCCTGCGTGAATCGGGCGTGACCTGGGTATGACTGTATGGGATGTACTTGGTTCTGGGTTTTTTCCATCACGGGGAGGTCACGTGATAGTTCAAGGTAATATTGAATGATAGGAATGGATGTACTTACCTGTTCACATCCTTATAGAGGGACTTACAATCAATGATGGTGGGGAAACAGCCGGGTATTTTAGGAATGACCTATATCCGGGTCCTCTAGCAATACCTGTAGTGTGGGTTTTTCCATTCATCCTTTTTACATACGTGTTCTTGTACATCCGGGTTCTTGTACATCCGGGTTTCCCAGTGGGTTCTTTGTACATCCGCGGTCTTCTATGGTGGTGTATAAAAGTGGGGATTTTCATGGGATTGCTTCATTCATTGGGCTGCCTACTTGACCGGAGCTATCTGACCAGCCTGAGCCAGCCTGACCGGAACTACCTGATCATCCTGAGCGTACCTGAAGAGTTACCTGACCAGCCTACCTGACGAGCTAATACCAGTGGAGCCTGAAGCCAGGTGTGACCTATAGCATGAGACGTGGAGAAGATTTTCCAGAGGATCCAGAAGCACCTCCGGCTGAAGTCTTACCCGAAGTGCGTTGTACCGCCGTCACTGGAACACGATACGCCGTTGTTTCCACCGTCACCGTCACTGGATTTGTATAATTTCCGGTTGGAGGACCTCACGCATCTTCCTACTATCGCCGAGAGCATTTTTACAGATCAAGTGACAGCCTTCAAATTCAATATGACATTTGAGTATATCTTACGGCACAAATAGACGGACCAACTGCGGTAGTTTTACCCCAGTAATAATACCTATGTGTTTGACCAGCCGTTCACGGTGACGGGTGCTATTTCTCTGAAGCCACTCATCGACCAACTCACTACGTTAGATCCATTGGAATGGGCCAGGTTGCAACGTCCCAACACCAAATGGACTGTAGAAATGCTGACGAACGTCACATTTTTCGTCACCAAATTGAGAGATCACCCCATCGGTGCTCCTGTTATTCTTCCGCCTTGGCTTCTCCGTCGAAAATGACTGTATGCGTTAACGCGAGGCGCAAATGGACCCTACAAAGACCGGAAATGTCTGTTTCGGTGTTTGGTCGTTTATTTGGACCGGTGTAATCCCCAAGCTTGTGATAGAAATGCAAATATGTATTGGGAAGAGTATCTAGAGCGGCAAGACATTGACCCGCGGCAGTTCCGGGGAGTCCCATTCAAGTATTTGGATGTTGTGGAAACATTGTTCAACGTCAACATCTTTGTGTACCGTTTACTACCGAAGGAGGAGGCTACATTTGTGGCTGAATTGGTTCATCGCTCAACAGAACGGTATGCCTCTACGATGAAAGTCAATGTCTTCGACGACGGCGGAGTGAGTCATTTTTTCCTGATCTACGAGATGAGCCTGTACGCGCAATCCTACAGTTGTTCTCACTGCCATCGGGTCTTCAAACAGCCCCAGGACTTGGATCGGAACGAGAAGATTTGTGACAACACTGTGAAACGCAAATTTCCTGGTGGTGTGTACCATAACACGCCTACTATTTTCGAAGACCTGGCTGATATTTTCGAAGGAATGGCGTTTTAGTATTCCAACACCAGACTGTAGTACATTCGTCCATGAACTGGGTCAAATCGGCCCAGGGCGTTCACGTATACGTATACAGCCACCCAATGTTCACCCGGTCGAGTACGAGGGTCTGTATTCAGGATGTAGGCCGCAGGGATGGATGAGGAGGGAAAGACATTGCGAGGAAACACACATCGAAAGGGTACCCGGGGATCCCGCTGGAGTATGTCGATGAGCTGCTCTATATCCATGACTCTAGCTGGCGTAGTCAAACAGGACGTTTCTTTGCTGATCCACTGTGATGACGTTATCAAACTCGGCGTAGCAAATCACGTTAATGGTATGGGGTAGAGCTACCCAGAAACGCAGTTCCAGCCGTAAGTTTCCTTTCTTGAACAAGGCCAGTTGATGATCGTGTTCCAAGGCAGGGGTGAGGTCGAAGGCGAACAAAGTGTACCCACGGGCAAAGTCTCGTCGACTGATGGCATTTCCTTCGTCCTGATTGTTTTATCCTGTGGTTGTAAACAGGTTCAGGTAGCTCCGATGGTTACCAAAATCCGATTGTAACGGACGGGCTGGGAATTGATGACCAGCCACATGCAGTGCCACAAAGTTGATGTTGAAATGTTGAAAGTGGAACGGATTCTCTACCCACTGGCCATTGAAACTGGTGTTGGTGACACACGCCAGGGTAAGACGTTTAGACAGATCCCCTAGAAATAAATTTTCATGATTGGCCATCATCGTACCTGCTGGCACAGAGAATACCTTGGTCTGCACGCGTCGGACGGGTTACAGGGCTGGTTTTTTCGATAAGGCTTCCATGTGACTCACCAACACTCCCTGTGCAAATCCACCGTACGGACAAACAGGGCTGCATTTTCTATGACGATCTTGTAATTGGGGACATCTCCATCGGACATCAACGTTCGTTTTCAAAATCTGTTGTAGTAGTCTTTCTGTGTTTTTACGACCGGTTGTAATTCTGCCTCGTAAAACGTGGCTTGCAGTGTTTCTCCTTGTAGATCTTCCAGTTGATAGACATGTGGGTTTCAGGGACTATGGCGAGCAATGACAAAATGCTCATCACTCCAGTTGGGCAAGTAACTTTTCTCAAATTGACCTTTGACTTTACTGATCCGTACCACGTTTCCGCGTTTGTAACGGGGTGAAGTACTAGGTGCTTCAGGGGGTGAGTACAGCGTACGGCGCACTTGATGTTCGTTGCGTTCCGTCACATCGAAGGATGCCCGTCGGATACTGTGACGATAGGCTCGATTGTATCCTCGGACCAGTTGAGGTAGCACATCGATGTACCGTCGGGTGTTTTGGCTGTAAAATACTTGTACATCCGACCTTTCAAGGTCCGATTAAACCGTTCCATCACAGAGGCTTTGGTTTCGTTGTACGTGTGGAAGAAAACCACCTTCTGTTTCTTGAGAAAGGCTTGAAAGTGTCGGCTGAGAAATTCTTTGCCTTCATCCGTTTGCAAATAGAGGGGTTTGCGACCTGTCTTGAAAATCTACCGGTACGCCTGTACAAGATTCTCCCCTGTTTTGGTCCGGATGGGTACCACCCATGCGTACTTGGATAAAATATCGATACAGGTCAACATGTACCGATGTCCATCATTGTGGGCGGGAAATCGACTCATATCGACCAGATCTGCCTGCCATTGTGTGTCTATACCTCCTACGATGACTCGGTTACGGCGAAAATGCCATCGGGCTGCTCGATGTAAGCTATAAGTGTCTTGGGTTTTTAATCATTCGCGAACTTCAGCTCGACTGATGCCTTGGGACTGCGCAGCTCGAGTGAGCGCTCCCACAGCGCTATAAGCGGCTGGACTGACTGGAATGTAATACAAATCCGTTAACACCGTATCCACACGTTTTTACCCTTATCCCTTAGGGTGTCCCACCGGGTATTCCTCCGGGTGTCCCACCGGATTCGCTTCATGATGATATACTGACGCTCTAGACTGTATGGCCCTTATAGATATAGTGCCTCATCGATAATGGGGACTACTTGTTCCAAAGCCGTCCATAGATCGAGGTGCAGGGTAAAATGACCTCCGTTCAGACAGGTGAGTCGAGCGAAAAAGGAACCGCGGAAAATGTAGACCTCGTCACACAGGTGAATGCTATCACTGTCCAGGTCAACAAACAACACTCGTTTCAAGGTGGTCCATCTTTCCCGTGAGAAAGAGACGTGCGCTTTGGGTTCAGGTGTACACCAACACACAACCCGGTTATCGATGAGGTCCACTCGTTTGGAGTACAACAATAGGGCGCAGCCAGGTGTAATCCTGCGGGTAGTCAGTCCCTTCTTTCACTTCAGGGTGCAGCATTGGACCTCGGGGAGAACATCTTTCAGTGCCATCCATAAGGGCGGGCAGAGTGTGATATGGGCACCCCCAAACTGTTCCAACAGGGGAAAAAAGGAATCCTCTCCACCAGTGCGTATGTGCACACCGACTCCCACGTGCATGAAATCCATTTCGGGCTCTTTTCCCTGTAACAACCGTGTCAATAGAGTCCAGTCTGATAGCGATAACAAAACCTTGACCTTCCGCGGTTCTTCTTGGACCAGCTCCAGGTGATCGTCATTGACGATGAGGTAGGCGTCGGACGTCAGTTGGAATAACGCAAGCTCTGTTCCGCTCGCTGCCATGGTGGTGAATGAAAAGAAACGGCTAGAGAGGCCTGTCTATATAGAGCAGTACAGGTTAAGGGGCAATATGGCTCGAAATGCACTTGTACACCATGTGAGTCAATAGTTTAGCCTTTGCGCATTGCCCCGCAAGGTCAATAGGGCTCGAAATGCGCTTTTATACTACTCCATGTGACTCAATACTGTTACACTGCGCTGTTTTAAGGTTCGAAATGCGCTTTTCTACTACTACTACACCAATTGCTCATCACCCTTCGTGAAAGCCCGTCAGCATTCGGTGGTGTAATGTTATTTGTATAGGAATTCGTTTAACCTAGGATTTACGTATACATAGCTTGAATACAAAAAGAGGATTGTAAATTAACCCAGGAAGAAGTCCCTCCATTTTGGACCAATGGCAAGACGATCATTCAACCAATGACTAACTCGTTTAGACAGCCAATCGACATCATCCTGGGTTATGGTATAGGACTTCATTTTAACCTGGCATTTCCTATACCCGGGCTTGGTGGGATTGTGACGTTTTGTCAGTGTGAGTTTTTGGACCAATCATAACCCATTATTTCAACCAATAGATTTGCCCGAAGAAGAGCCAATGGAAGGGGTTCGCGCTCTTTTAGACAGCCAATGGATATCCATCACATTGAGCATATCAATCCCGAGCCAGGCGGGCAAGAGCACATTCTATTACAATCTTTTGCATTGCAAAGACCCCACCATGAACAGAGTAGCCAAGATGTCCACCAGCAAAGGCGCGGCAAGATGGAAGAGAGAACGGGAGGAGAGAAAAGCATTGGCGAGAGCCGTAAAAGAGTTTTGATTGAGTGAGATAAAGAAATGGACGCGTGAAAACACCAACATGACTCCACTAGCCTGGTCCGATTTACATCATCTCATCACCAGAGCGCCGGCCGATTTAGAGGGGACAAACTGGTTAGTCGCCCTAGAGGATGTGTTACAACAGCCCCAACCAGTCGTCCCCGAATTTATAGACGTGGACGCTCTGGAACAAGCCAAGGCAGCTCCCCAACAATAACAACAGCTGTTGCGTCGTCAAGATATTGCTGGTGTTGTTGCGAAACTTCGATATCGATGAATTCACCCGTTGCATCGTCAAGATATTGCATGAGTACACGTCTAACATCAGTCATGATGTGGTTGGAATGAATGTGTGTAGCAGACGACAGACAGCCCGCTTTTTATACTCTGCCGTAGAGGACCCGGTTGAGTGCGCGCGGACGTCAGCGAAATCGCCTCTGTCTGGACATCGTTTCGGCCAGAAAGACAAAATGGTCTGTGCTTTCTGCAAGATTTGGAAGCACGTTAAATTTTCAATAAACGAAAGTTGAGATCTAAAACAACTTTAAATTTATACCTTGGCATGTTATCGTGTAATCCTGAAAATTTCATAGGGCTAACGGCTGCATGAATAATTTTTTTTATCATTTTCCACGTTTCAAAGGCCGAATTTCACCTGCACGGCTGTGTTAAAAGCACGGTAAACTTGAAATAATGGGCTGACGTCTCTTAAAACACTTTAGGTTTCCGCCTTACCACGTTATTATGTCATTCTAACAAATTCGGGAGGTTTATAGATGGAGAAATGCGAATTTTTTGCTTCCAATCCGTCTGGTGTGAAAACAACCATTGACACCCATAGCTGTATTCGGTCCCGTACTCTAAACCCTGGTGGGTTTTTTCCATCACGGAGCGATCACGTGAACACTACATGTACAAGGTCCCTTATGTACACGGATGTAAACAAGTCCCCGGATGAATGAACAGGTCAGTACATGCATTCTTATCATTCAAAATGACCTGTACATGTAGTGTTCACGTGATCTCCCCGTGATGGAAAAAAGCAGGTATTAGAGTACGGGACCGAATACAGCTATGGGTGTCAATGGTTGTTTCACTCAAAATGACCTGTACATGTAGTGTTCACGTGATCGCTCCGTGATGGAAAAAACCCACCAGGGTTTAGAGTACGGGACCGAATAGAGCTATGAGTGTCAATGGTTGTTTTCACACTAGAGGGATTGGAGGCAAAAATTCACATTTCTCCATCTATAAACCTCCCGAATTGTTTAGAATGACATTATAACGTGGTAAGGTGGAAACCTAAAGTGTTTTAAGAGAAGTAAGCCCATTTATTTCAAGTTTACCGTACTTTTAACACAGCCGTGTAGGTGAAATGCGGTCTTTGAAACGTGGGAAATGATAATATTTTCACCACGGTAGGCTCTTTGTGTTAAATTTTCTAATAGCGTTATACGGTGTCACCATGATGGTAGAATGAACATAGAATGAACATAGAATACAGAAATATGGTAATGTCGGAATGTTCAATATTTAGCCAACAAGACCTATATAGACGATCTTCTCGCTGTGGATAATCGCTATATAAATGACGCAGTGAAGGATATATATCCACCTTCACTGGATTTGAAGGAAACTACAGATAGCCGTACAGGCACATCTTATTTAGATCTCTATCTCTATAAAAATGAAGCGGGCATTCTCTCTCGTCGACTTTATGACAAGAGATGATTACAATTTCGACATCGTAAACTATCCCTTTCTGGATAGTAATATTCCAGTGGGACCTGCATATGGCGTATACATATCTCGCTTAGTAGCATTTGCTAAATCCTGTGTTAAATGTGATGATTTTAATCAACGTCACAAAACACTGTTGCAGAAACTTATAAAACAGGGCTATTCTACCAAGCGCCTCCACTCAAAGTTTCTCAAATTTGGCGATACATATCGCATGCTGATAGCAAAATACGAACGTAGCGTGCAAGATCTATGGGGCTACGTTTCGTAACATGTGTCTAATTCCACTTAACCCGGGGCTAGGGGCCGTATGAGCCCATGTACTTCAACATCCTCATGGTACTCATATGAACAGTCACAATCAAAGCGTGACTGAGGTACATCATTTTTAGATGACGACTCTATAACGAATATTATGGATTAAGAATACTGATCAGCGATACGGATTTGATATTTTGGAACATCATGATGTCTTGCCAGCATCATTGAAAATTGTTGACCGCTTCTCTCTTGCAGGAAACAAGCCTATGTTTATGTATACTTTTGTCTTTTTGAATTTGGTGCTAATACTGTTATATGGAAATGGAATAGGTCTTTGGATTATGGACGCGGATATTCTCTAATGGACGACGGCTGGATTATGAATGACGGACTAGACGCTTGTAATTTCTTGCCAGGTAATGTCTGAATGTTCAATATTTAGAATATTTAGCCAACAAGACTTGCTTGAAGTCTTCCATGTCTTTCGCGCCCTGGTGCACGAATATGAAGGCAGCAATCTGCTCACGGGGAATTGTCGGTGGACAGGCCGCTTTCAATGCCTCTGCGATTTCCGTCTCGTTGATGTCGTGTAGCGCCTCAGTCATCAGCGCGTCTGGCGATGCCACAATGTCCAGACACGTATGCATGTCTAACGGCCCGTTGTTCTGACAGCCTGCGCATTTTTGGAGACGCTCGTGTTGAATGCGGGGTTTAAGATGATTCAGGAAGGTTTCAATGTACTTTTTATAGCTATACTCAGACAGCTGGTCATGCAGAGCTTCAGAAATTTCGTCTGTGAGGCCCTGAAGCTTCCGCCACGCGGGTATTTGCAGGGTGACTCCCTCAGGTAAGGGAATACGCGTAGTATCTTTCTTCAACTTCCATTTACGAATATGTACCAGTAGCATGTTGTTGAACATAGAACAGGTGAGGAACACATCGTCCCCGACACAAAATTTCGCGTCGTGCCCCTGGGCCTCAATGAGCCCCTCTATGACTTGACTTTGTGTGTATCTCTGTACTCCTTTTCCATTGCTCAAACGTCAAAGCAATATGCTTAGGTGGTTTGTCGTCCCAGGCTAATGCATTAAAGTGCACTTACTCATCTTTCACGGTTACAGTTAAATAGGGCGTGAGCTCTCAACTGTTCATCTGGGCCGCCTGGTAGGCCTGCTGGATGATGTCATTCACCTGCTCCACAGACATAGGGAGTAGCACCTCTTCCTCCGCTTGCTGAGGCTCTTGCTGAGGCATTTTTAAAGGTGTTAGTTTGGGACGAGCACGTTTGACAGGTGGATGGGATTCTTCCTGGTCTTCCTGGGCACGTTTGCTACCTGTACTCTCTTCGGGGATGTCTATGACTAAGGTGTGTTCCTCGGGTTGAAGTAGAGATCCTATTCCCTCATTTCCCGTCTCTCTCAGCGCCTCCAGGAAGGCCTGAAATACTAAAGGACCTCGGCGCGGTAGAGTGTCGATGAGGGCTCTGTTTCGTGCCGTATTGGTATTCTGCGCCATGATATCTTCTTCCATGTATGTAGTGATTACGTTTCCCACCAGAAGCAGATCACATAGTTCGGCCACATTCATCATCTCACTAATGATCTGGACACGGTGCTGCATCAGCTTAGCTCGCTCAGATGAGTCCATTGCTGTTGGCTCCGGTAGGTGTTGTCCAGGCAGATCTTCAGTAGGTAGGCTCAGGATGGCCAGGTAACTCCGATCAGGCTGGCTCAGGCTGGTCAGGTAGCTCCGGTCAGGTAGGCAGGCCAATGAATGAAGCAATCCCATGAATATCACCGCTTTTATACACTACCATAGAAGACCCTGGATGTACAAAGAACCCACTGGAAAACCCGGATGTACAAGAACCCGTATGTAAAAAGGATGAATGGAAAAACCCACACTACAGGTATTGCTAGAGGACCCGGATATAAATCAACCCTAAAATACCCGGCTCTTCCCCATCATCAATGATTGTAAGTCCTCGGCTGTACAAGAACCCGGATGTACCAGAACCCGTATGTAATGGAAAAAACCCTCATACACGCATTGCTAGAGGACCCGGAAATAGGTCAACCCTAAAATACCCGGCTGAAAGTCCCTCTACATGGATGTAAACAAGTCCCCGGATGAACAGGTCAGTACATGGATTTCTATCATTCAATATGGCCTTGAACTATCACCTGACCTCCCGTGATGGAAGTACATCCCATACAGTCATACCCAGATCACGCCCGATTCACGCAGACCGGAAGTGACGTCACACACATGATGGGAAACCCCCAGAACCAAGTACATGCATACGACGAGGTCAAAATACGCGTTTCTGGTTGGCTGGCAAAGGTCACGATATGCAAATTTTTGAGGTCAAAGGTCAATATGGTGTAAAATCAGTATTGTATACTACTGACGGCGATCAGCGCCCTCTCGTTGCATATGAGTACCATGGGCGCCATTTTACTATGTTTTGGTGCTAATGCTGTTGTAAGGAATACGAAATAGGTTTTCGGATTATGGATGCGGAGTTATGAATGACAGACTGGACGCTTGAAATTAGCTTAGTCCGGATGCGGAAAACTGAGAAAAGCCACTCGGATATGCACATTAAAGCCCTGTCTAGGTTGGAGTAAACAACAACTACAGCAACACCAGACTTTCAGAATTTTTATTTCATTTTGATAACAATAATAGCCGCAGGTTAACCAAAAGTAAATATATGTCTGTATAGGGTAATCAAACCAGAAACCATAAAATAGAACTATATTATAATCGCTTAACATTTTCAGTTCATAAATTGCAAACATGTTAGCATATACCACTACCATATTTAATCACGGCACGACGCATCAGACGTATAGAGCACGGCACGACGCATCAGACGTATAGAGCACGGCACGACGCATCAGACGTATAGAGCCAAGCCAGTATGGAAAGCCGTTTCAGTAATTAATCAGTTATTTGACATATGTCGGAAGGTTTTACACATACTACGAAATTTTTTCTACATATGTGTAAAATATATGCATAAATGAATAGTAAATTTATCTGATATCAGTGTAAAACTTCCCCATATGTGTTTAAAACTTTTCCAAATATGTCTGAAAATGTTCACATATATCTAAAACTGTTCGACATATGTTGAATAAAAGTTATTTCAACGAAATGTGGAAAAGCATGTGTACAATACCAACCACAAGTATAAAACTTTTCCACATAAGTATAAAATGATCAACTTTTACAAAAACAAATCCAAATATATAGAACATTTCCACATTAGTTTAAAATTGTCAACATATGTGAAATAGTTCATTTATTTTACGTATGTACAAAACTTTTCCAAAAGTATGTGAAATAGTTTCAACACACCGACTGTTCCCCGTTATCGTTTTGTCTTTTTGACGAACAAACAAAGAACAAAACTGTTCACATTGATAAACTAATCATCACTGCCGTTGACACTGAACTGGTTAGAGACCAAGCATATGTGTTTGTTTTTACCCGATCACTCCCAAAGTTAAAATTTCCGTGTTCGCGAGGTATAGCTCTAAGTCCTGCGATCGTCGGCGCCACTGCTGGACTTACGCCATCTTGAGTTATGAGGCTGGCGAGGGCTGAAATCGATCCATATCTGAGTGATTGGTTGCAGAGAAAGAATGGACCAGCTCACTATTCTTACAGGATAGTCCAATATGATCCTTTAGGACTCTCCTATGATCATATGTCCGTCCTATAGGATCGTATAGAACAGTCATATAGGATATTTTCATATTATCCTATAGGATTTTTTGGTAAGGCGCGTTTGCAGCGAGCAGATTGACAATATTAATGGCGCCGATATGGCAGGTCGCCAATTACATAATAAGTGTAAAACATTTCCACATATGTACAAAACATTTCCACGTACGTACACACTTTTTGCACATATACGCGGACCTTTTCTACATATATTAAATGATTAAATACTGAAACGGTTCACCTCAGTGTTGACCAGTCAATATCTGCTCTGTTAATGGCACTCGAGTATGGTTGGCGCTAGTAGACAAAATTTCACAAATAGCCCTCGGGTTAATTCGATTTAGTCCTAGGGCTAAATCGACCAATTGTAATACATTTTCTAAACCCCGGATTATATTCATTTAGTTATCGGACTAAATGATTTAGCCCTCGGGTTGATTTGATCCAGTCCTGGACTGAATGATTTACCGCGGACTAGACGATTTAACCCGCGGACTAGATGATTTAGCCCGCGGGCTAAATGCAGTTAACCCTAGGTCTAATTCGATTCACTTAGGTCTAAATTGACTAATTATAATACATTTCCTAAACCTCGGGTTATATACATTTAGCTCTCGTACTAAACGATGCAGCCCTCGGGCTTGAATATTTAACCTCCGAAGTGATTGATTCAGTCCTCGGACTGAATGATTTAACCCGTGGACTAGATGATTTAACCCGCGGACTAGATGAGTTAACCCGCGGACTAGATGATTTAGCACGGGGGCTGAATTATTTAGCCCGAGGTCTGGATTGTCCAATCAATTGTGCGTTTCTAGACCGCATATTTCACAAGCCTGGAGTTAGGCAAATTAACAACCCTACACCAGTATTCCCGTTAATCTTGGCTTGTAGTGCCATGGGAATTCTGCCCAATTCTGCCCGTACAGCAGCATTACATGCCTTTTTGTTCACCCCAAGAGTAAACTTGCAAAACTTGGTATGAACGCTTTCAATTGGGGAACATTCATGAATATCTCAACAGCCCAAATTTCGGAATTTTTAAAAGAATTGGTTTGACCACGCCATCAAAAATCTGTGTGTACATGTAGTGCTGTATAACTACCAGGCCTGGTACATTAAAGCCTATAAGGGAGCAGATTACCGCCGTAAAATCGATGATAGCTTATCCAGCTGCTCTCAATGCAAAGCAAACACAAGCCGGATAAATTCAGTATGTGTTTACACTTTACTGTTATCATGTCAAAGTGCTATTACTTGATAACGGGCAGTCATTTGGGGTCTGAGACTGACAGCCGATCAAAAT
>JAVTVY010001282.1:0-32404 GCA_036873755.1 Hanleya hanleyi
TGTTCTCTCATGTGTGATCATTGTTGTTGTTGCTGTTGTTGTTCTCTGTCCGGTCTATATCATGGTGTTATGTTAGAGTGTTAAGGTGTAACGACGGGCGTCACTGCATTTTGAAGAATTAGTGACAATTCCATGGAATATCAGAGCTTCTGAGCCATTTCACCTGGGCGTTGAAGCATTAAGAATGGCGTTGGTGATCGTTGCTACAAGATGACACCTCACACGACGCATTCGGACCAAGGATGGTCCATCTCTACACCAAATACCATCCTTCACTGCCCCAAAATGCCCACTTTCGCTACTACTCCTATTGATGACGTCACCAATGACGTCACAGATGCTGCGGACAGCCCTGAAATCGAGGTCTGCACGCCGAGAACTACAAGATGACACCCCACACGACGCATTCGGACTGAGGATGAAGCATCTCTATGCCAAATACCTTCCCTCACTACCCCAAAATGCACACTTTCGCTACTACTCCTACTGATGACGTCACCAATGACGTCACAAATGCTGTGGACAGCCCTCAAATCGAGGTCTGCACGCCGAGAGCTACAAAATGACACCCTACACGACGCATTCGGACCAAGGATGGTCCATCTCTACCCCAAATACCTTCCTTCATTGCCCCAAATTGCACACTTTCGCTACTACTCGTAATGATGACGTCACAGATGACGCAGACATCCCCCAAATCGGGGTCTACACCCTGAGAGCTACAAAATGACACTTCCCACGACGCATTCGAACCAAGGATGGTCCATCTCTACACCAAATACCTTCCTTTCACTGCCCCAAAATGTCCACTTTCGCTACTACTCGTACTGGATTATGTCACTGATATCACAGATGATGGAACAGCTCCTTAAATCCTCCGGATCTACACCTCGAGAGCTACGATGACACCTTTTACTTACTTACTCCGACCAAGGATGGTCCTCTCTATCCCAAATACCTACCTGCACTGCCCCAAATGTCACTTTACTTCATTAACCAACTGCGCATGCGCAGATGCCAACGCGACATGCATTAAAAACACACCATTCTGACTCTAACCCCACACAAGCTTCACTTTGACACCCTCTTAATGGACCCATCGGACCCAGCTAGCGGTCCATCTCTACCCTAAAACACCTTCATGTAATTACTTCCCAAAAAATGGCCACTTTACTTAATATGTAACTAATCATGCATGCGCAGATTGGACGCTAATTTTCGTGGGATGAAAACACGCCATTCTGACTCTACCCCACACAAGCTTCACATTGATACCTCACACGACCCATTCGAACCGTGAATAGCCTATCTCTAACCCAAACACACACCCACATACCCCCCAAAATGCCTACTTTCTATACTACGGGCCAGGCTGCGCATGTGCAGACTATTGAACACGGACGAACCATTAGTGTAGTCAAGTGCTCCTCCACGAGAGCTTCAAAATAAGACCTCACTCGACCCCATTGGACCATTAGGGACTCACCTAGACTCCAACATGTCCACCCCGTATGGGCCTATACACCCATAGCTATGCAGTATAGGCCTATGGGCCTACCCAGGCCTCGGTGACTTTTTTCAAAAATTTCACCGATTCGCTCCGCAACACTTCCTATGGTGTTCTAAATGACGAGACGAGTAAAACGGAGACCCTACAACCCTACCGCAAATGCCGATAAAGGGTTTCCTCTAGGGACAAACATCGGTCCTATACTCCTCAGCATGGAATAAGTATTTATATATACATTTATATATATATGTCTATATGGGGCTATATCGTACTTTTTCAAAATTTCACCGATTCGCACGGGGACACTTCCTATCATGTTCTACATGACGAGACGAGTAAAACGAGACCCCACAACCCTACCGCAAATGTATAGAAGTACGTTTCCCAGGGGGACAAACATTGATCCTATACTCCAGTATGGGCCTATATGGGGCTATATCGTACTTTTTCAAAAATTTCAACGATTCGCTTCGCGACACTTCCTATCATGTTCTACATGACGAGACTAAGAAAACGAGACCTCACAACCTATACCGCAAATGTCGGGAGGTAGGTTTCCCAGGGGGACAAATATTGATCCTATACCCCAGTATGGGACTATATGGGGCTATATCGTACTTTTTCAAAAATTTCAACGATTCGCTTCGCGACACTTCCTATCATGTTCTACATGACGAGACTAAGAAAACGAGACCTCACAACCTATACCGCAAATGTCGAGAAGTAGGTTTCCCAGGATGGTCCTATACTCCCCATACCCGATATAGGCATTTTCGCGTAATTTAGGATAAAGTCCGTGTTCCGTATTTTTTCAGGAAAATTTTTACATGCACCCACCCATGCTTGAAATATACTTCACTTTGATACCTCATACAACTCCATCGGCCCATTAGGGCTCCCCTAGCTCCAAAACGTCTAGCAGGACCCATACAAGGTCCAGTTTTCGACACTAGGTGACCACATCCCGACGAAATGGCCAGTTTTCGACACCGGATGTGCCGCCATCTTGAACATACGTGCCGCCATCTTGGATATGGCCCATAATGCACCGGGTCAAAATACTCGCTTCTGATTGGCTGACAGCTCTGTGACGAATTTGAAATACTCGCTTCTGATTGGACGAGAGCTCCGCATTGCGTCTGCGCATGCGCAGAATGATATTCCTACCGCACACCCAACCCATCAGATGCCCCTTCACGAATGCTTCACTTTGATACCTCACTCGATCCCATTGGACCATTTGGGGCTCCCCTAGCTCCAACACGGCTATTTCCATACCCTTCGGCCACCGCGCATGCGCAGAATGCCGATACTTCAACCCCACACCCAGCCCATCAGATGCCCCTTCACGAATGCTTCACTTTGATACCTCACTCGATCCCATTGGACCATTTGTGGCTCCCCTAGCTCCAACACGGCTATTTCCATACCCTTCGGCCACCGCGCATGCGCAGAATGCCGATACTTCAACCCCACACCCAGCCCATCAGATGCCCCTTCACGAATGCTCCACTTTGATACCTCACTCGATCCCATTGGATCATTTGTGGCTCCCCTAGCTCCAACACGGCTATTTCCATACCCTTGGGCCAGCGCGCATGCGCAGAATGCCGATACTTCAACCCCACACCCAGCCCATCAGATGCCCCTTCACGAATGCTTCACTTTAATACCTCACTCGATCCCATTGGACCATCAGGGGCTCCCCTAGCTCCAAAACGTCTATTTTCATACCCTTGGGCCAGCGCGCATGCGCAGAATGCCGATATTTCAATCCCACACCCAGCCCATTAGATGCCCCTTGACCTAAGCTTCACTTTGATACCTCACTCGACCCCATTGGTCCATTAGTGGCTCCCCTAGCTCCAACACGGCTATTTCCACACGGTTGGTCCACACGAGTTGTCTCCCTTGCGTCAGTGTGTGCAGATGGCGCTGTGGTTAGGATCGACGCCGTGATGTGGCAAGGGCGTCCCCACACCATCCTGGAGCCGCCATTTTGTTTGTTGATTTTCTGCGGAGATACACGGGACAATAAACACTCGACCCTAGGGTGGTACAGATGCTAGACTGATCCTATTAACATGGTACAACACCTATAGATTATGTTTATTACTAGGACGTCAGCGAAATACTAGTACCCATCCTCCGCATGGCAGAACTGTACAACCCAGAACAAGTCTAGACATGCCTTGATCACGTGATCGTCATGGAAACCCCCACTGGGGAATCCCTCCGCACTTCCTCCGCAAATCTGCGCAGAAACACCTGCGCACTCGTCAAAAGGGGACCTGTGCCGGTAGTTAGCTACTACTCACCTAGCTCAAAATATAACACCAACACCTATCAAAGCTAGAAATATTTGTTCGTGTGTACACGGCGTCATATAAAGTAAGCCAGAACGTCTAAGAACAGAGCTGCACAAGCGCATGGCAAAGTCAGTCTCTCCTCTGTATCACGTGAAATGTGTACATTATCGGGTGATAGATACGTACCGATACTGCTAAGGCGGACTACTCTCCCGAGGAATACCAAATCTGCATATTACTATAACACGCACAAGCAACAGAACAAATACCATGATTTATTTTTTCAGCTTGTCCCAGATTTTAATTTGAACATGCCATACAGGGTCAAATTGTCCTGAAACCTGATGACGTAGGCCCCCTACATCCGTGACAATAAAATCTCACTTCTATCCCTTGATGCAATGCAGGTCCTCAACATCCAAGACAATTAAATGGCTGATGGGGATCTTTATACAATTCAATTAGCCTGACACCTCCATCATGTAACATGATATTAACTTAATTGCCAGCGCGAGGTCCCTGGACTGGCACAGTCTGAAGAGCAAGCTTTAATTTGGTGTATCGGTTTACATATAGGACTTCACACCTTGCGGCACATGCTCTTTGCGTTGACAATGATAATTTAATTGGTTTCGTGTTACATAAGCAATGTTAGATTTTTGAATAAGCGTTCACGTGTCATGCAGATGAATGAATACTAGTACACAATTCACTACGTGACTGAGAGAGATATAATACGTCATCAGGGTTTGGGACCACTGACCAGATATTTATGGGTATAGACGTGAAGGACTAAAATTCCACTTGGATCCAACTATTGGATCTATTTAGGGTACATCACGTCTATACCCAATCCTTCTGATAGTGTATGAAAATTAGTTCCCGATTGTGAAAGGCAGCGATATGATTCTTTACATATATAGTATAAACGTATAGGACCTAGTGCTGCCAGCAACTAAAACTCGTACACACGATCTAAGAAACTGGACCACCGGAGAACTTGTAGAAAACTGTGGTCAGTCGTTCACATGGGTAAATGAAAACTGGACAAGCACAACTTGGTCCTGTTGTACCAGGCTTTAGTAATGTCCTTTGCTGGATGTTAAAGAGCTCACAAACTTAGTATGATCTGGGACGCTGGTATCAAGTTTGTATCGTTCCACCCATGAAGATGAATGAATCTACAAAACCTGGATGATGTAGCGAATATAGATGTAACACCTTCATGGCATCTGTGTGAATGGATACAACGAATGCTCTACTTAAAATACGTTCTTTAGGATACCACAAATATTTCCGTTTCTTTCGAAATCGGATTCCCAGCTGATGGCAACGGCGAGCAAATCTTGTAACCCATGAAACCCCCGTGCCCTCTATCTCATTAAATGAAATACTTCCATTGATGAATAGCCATATCCTGATATTGTATTTCAATGAGATAGAGGGCACTGGTGGTCCATGGGTATTTGCTCTCGTTTGCTATCAGCTGCTAACCCCACTGTCAATGCATAATACTTTCTGTTCCACTTAATACATTCCGGACCTTTTCTTGTTGTGAAGGTAGTCGGCTGTATGAGTTGAACCATATGGGTGGGGATGATGCGATATTTAATGACCTTAAATTTGACAAAACTTTGAGTGACTTGGCATGCTTTTCGGATCATATTGGGCTCTATTTCCGACATTTTTGGCGAACTTATTCTGTCCTTTGCGAATCAATGAAAATCAATGCCCATTTTCAACTTAACCCTCGAATCTCTTCACAATTGCATTAGTCATTAATATAGACTATTGATCTGAAATTCGGAGAATGTAGATATAGTTAGGCTTATTATATCTTTTGGGGTTCGAAAAAATAAAATGAGAAGTATAAACATATTTTTTTTTAAACGTATCACCACATCAATTTTGTCTGGGATCTTTGACAAAAGAAATAAGAACCTGAATTGACCCAAATTAACCATTGGGCGTAGACCAAGTTATTTTACTATCAGACATCACCATCCGGTGTATAATATCTATGGGAAGTGAAGGAGAACACCTGGAACTGTTTGAACAACATAATACCTGTATGTATTTGCTTTTGGATATTGAATTATAGGCGTTGTCAGCGGGTTGATACTCTGATTGGTTAATCATGTTAAGAGCAGCAATCTTTGTTCAAATCAGGGACTTTCCCTGAGATAGGGAAACTTACAAGTATATATATATATACGTACTGCTCACTTTATTATCAAAAGACTACACAGATGAAAGCACGCGTCTTGGATTGCCGCATATCTACCGTGCCGTATATTACTGACGCAACAGACAGAACATTGAAATCTGTGAGCATGGTGGAGGTTTGTGGTAAGTACTGGCCTATACAAGATAGATCCACCTGTCTAGATCAACGACGGCCTCGTCAAAACAGGTTTTCTATACCAGACGCTTGTAAATAAGGAAATGAAAATAGGTCTATTCGTCCGCCCGATTCACGTGTTATGAACAGGAGTCCAGGCTGTGCAGATGTGCATCTTTCCATGCAGAGTTTTTAAGTTGTCTACTCGGCAGTCTGTCCGTACGACAGGTATGACGGCATATATGCTTCAAACAGTCTGTTATCATATATCTTATACTAGTAAGACCCGAGGAAGAGGACACATTTCCAAGCGGGCAGAACGGAGCATGCCAGACATTATACACTATCAAGTTTGTCATTCCATGTAAAGTATGTGATACGAGTATATTTGTATGTTTGTGAAATCGAAGTATTCGACAGCCATATACGTGCACCTCCGAGACATCATCTCCTTATCTCTAGTTTGTATTTCATGCGAATGCGAATTTCATTCTTATGAATTCAAAATATTTGATCTCATGTATGTTTATATTGCAGGTTACCCGAACAGTCCGCCAGTACACATGAATATTATTCGTCGTTGCATAGGCGTTAAAATCAATCCCACCTACATAAATGTTACAGTTCCAAGCTCAAGTTTCACGCTTGACAGACTTACAGGTAATTATACTCAATTATAGTCAGTCTTGTCTACCACCGGCCTTCGTGTCAGTTAACATTCTAAGATGGGTCAGGCAGATGTCAACTGCGAGGTAATCATCAGCATTTTCTCAAATATTTATTGGTAAATGGTAATTAAATGGTATTTACCGGTAAATTTGGATTAAATAGCGAGAATACGCATCTCAGTCGTCCTATTTGTTTTTAATGGCCATAAAAGCATGAGAACGGACCTTCATCACGACTACACCGGATGCAAGTTAAATCATTCCAAATCAAACTAGAGTGAATTTAACCATCTGAATCTTGGGTCTATATTGCAGTACGAAATGGTTGAAAATATCATCGAACTTAAACCACACGCCAGGCGCAATACCAGAGTGAAGGTGTGTCGAAATATGGGCCCCTTTTTGACACTCTAAACTACATCCATCATCAGGAACTTCACCGTCTTAGTTCATTAATAGTATCGATGTTCAAGAAAACTGATCGCTGATATATTTATGTCAGATGCCATAAAACATTCTTTAGCTCTATTACATACAAGGGATATCATTCATGGTTTCTCTGTTTTTAGAGTTGCATCAATTTCTGATTAATAATATATATGTAAAATTTGGCAAAACAACATAACAAAAGCATATAGATATTTCAATGGATACTAATTGTGCTCCCTTTCGTCTGGCCTATGTCTACTTTGAATGGGACAATATGCAGTCGCTTTCAAACGTCCGTTCCCCCTCATTCACTAAACGCTATATAGATGAGCTTTTCTTCTAGTCACTGAAGTGGAACGAAACAGCGGATAGCCCTAACGGAACATCATATTTAGACCTGTATCTCTATAAAAATAAAAGCATTTTGGGAAAAGTATTGCACCACATCCACATGGGATTTGTCGACTCTATACTACAATCCCTAATCAGACCTTACTGACCGCATTATTTCACTAATAGTATCTTTTTTCAATCAGGTTATGTGTTCAAGAAAACTGATCGCCAATATATTAATGTCATAAGCCATAAAGCATTCTGTAGCTCTACTACAAAAAAGGGATATCATTCATGTGATGTTTCTTTGTTTATAGAATTGCTTGAATTTCTCATTAATAATATCTATGTGAAATTTGACAAAATAATATATCAACAGTATATAGGTATTCCAATGGGTGCTAATTGTGCACCACTGTTGGCTGACCTATATCTTTCCCTTATGAATCTGACTCTGAGCAGGTGCTTTCAAAAACCAGTCTATTCAAAGCTCGTTCCTTCTCGTTCACTAAACGCTATTTAGACGATCTTGTCGCTGTCGATAATAGCTATAGAAATGACGCCACCTTTACTGGATTTGAAGGAAACTACAGATAGCCCTAACGGCACATCATATTTAGACCTATATTTCTATAAATATGAAGCGGTCTTCTCTCTCGTCGATTTTACGACAAGAGAGATTATTACAAGTTCGACATCGTAAACTATCCCTTTCTGGATAGTAATATTCCAGTGGGACAGGTACATGGCGTATACCTATCTCGCCTTGTAGAATTTGCTGGATCCTGTGTAAAATGTGACGATTTTAATCAACGTGACAAAACATCATTGCAGAAACGTACAAAACAGGGTTATACCACCAAGCGCATCCACTCAAATTTGGGATACATATAACTTGCTGATAGCACGAGCGTAGCGTGCAAGATCTATGGCGTTATGTTTCGTAACTTGCGTCTATTTCCGCCTAAACCGGGGCTAGAGCCCGTGTGAATCAGAGTGCTTCAAGATCCCCACGGTGTTCATATGAAAATCCACAATAAATACAGTACTGCGATAAATCATTCTCTACATAACTACTTTACAACGAAAGCCATTCCCATTAAGAATACTGATCAACAATACGGATTTGATACTTTGGGAACATCATGATCTCCAGCCGATAACTATTGACCGCTTCTTTCTTGTAGGAATCTAGCCTATGTTTATGATTTTGATTTTGATTTTGTGCTAATGCTCTTAGGTCTTAGGATTATGGACGCGAACATTCTTTGACGTCGGCTGAATATTGAACGACGGCTGATTACATGTCCATTGATTACAATTTGTACAGTAACCAAACTAAAATATAAATATGAGCCCTGGTATTTTCAACTTCACTGGAGGACAATTACATGTACATTTCTTCTCTAGTCAAAGGCTGAATATGAATGACGGACAAGACGCTTGTAATATCTATTTTATTTGATTTTCCCCTTTCAGGGCAATCCAGAATTTACCAAGGGGCCTGGCGTAAGGAAGACGATGTATTTTACGAAACTGCGGCCTCCAGAGAATGCGAAAGATTTTTGGATAATTATCCGCTGATAGTTATAGTAGGAAACAGTGGGGATGGAAAGAGTGCAATTGGAAAGCACCTTGGATTACAGCATGCCCAAAAGGGTTATCTCGTCTTAAAGGCCTTAGAGGCTGCTGATATTATACATCAATTCATTCCTGAAATGAGGGTGGTTTTCCTATGTGACGATCCGTTTGGAATTTTGAGCTACAGCCACAGCGCAGTTGATAAATTTATCCGCTACGAAGAGAATCTTCGAGAACTGCTCTATAATGGGCGTGGCAAGGTGATTATCACCTGCAGGAAACAAGTCTGGAACGAGTGCCAGTCCAAACTGGCATGTCTGGAACTCTTCGGAGCTGTGGTTGACATATCCTCCGACGAGCTGAAACCAAAGAAAGAGGAGAGATTGGCAATTCTCAACAAACATCTTGAGAAACATTCAATAGATCTCCCAACTATAGACAGAGAGAAGATCGCCGATGAACGTTCTTCAGTAGGATATCCACTCTGTTGTAAGCTGTTTGCAAACATGTCAAATCCATCGGAACGAGACGTTGAGTTCATTCGGAGACCGCTGAAATTTTTACTCGAAGAGCTTGATAGGCAGCACAGAGAGGACGAACTTGTGTTCATGGTGTTGGTTCTTGTTTCTGCTTTCGGAAATTCTCTACCCATCAGCTTTCTTTTGGGGCAAGGCAAAATGGGGAACGCAAGGGTGAAGTTCCACGAAGTTTTGGTGGCTTTCAAGAAGGAACATTCCACCAAGCTCCTAGAAAAACTGAAAAGGAGGGCTGATAGATTGTTGGGTGTATTCTTGACATACAACTCAGTCCGAGAAACATACAAGTTCATTCACCACTCTGTGTTCGAAGCCGTTGTCATCAAATTCGGAAATAAGTGTCCACACGTGTTGCTGAGATGGTGTCCAAATGACTTGATTCGTGAGAGGTTCCGTTCCATGAATACCGAGAGCAACATCGAAAACATTGTTGTGAAGAGAGATTGTTACCGCGCCATGGCTTTGCTATTCATTGGAGACATTATAAGCGGATATGGTAAATTGGTGTTCCTCAACCCATCTCTCAAGGACGAGGCATTTGAACAAGCGATGGTGGCGGAGATCAAATCCAGCAAACGCACCAGAGAACTGGCTTTAAAGAGAAGTCTTGAAGGATTCTCCACCATGTACTACGCAGCAGAAACGGGATGTCGTCATCTAGTGGAACTATTGTCTCCGTTCGCCAAGACGTTCGCCCAAGATGACGAATCACATCACCCACTCGTAGTCGCGGCAAGTGTGGGCCACCTGCCGGTGGTGCGACTCCTTCTGAACAAGGATGTGCCCTCATCCATACTTCGAGCGTCCATTGGAGAAGCCGCTTTCGGGGATCACCTCTCAGTTGTGAGGTTTTTGTTGGGCTCCCGCCACAAAGGTGTAACACCAGACGCCCAAGGCATGGCGACTGTGACAGCGGTCATCAAGAACAACCTGTCTGTTTTACAGTTTCTCTGTTCTGACCAATCTCGGGTTGACATGCGGTTCACCGTACCGCAGCAAACTGACATCATGGTAAAGGGTAACAAGATCCCATCAGTTCTATATCGAGTGCTCTTCGACTCAAAATTCCTGGTCCATCGAGATGTGATGGATCTGTTCGATTTCACTCTCCTCCACTTTGCAATCGTTGCAGAAAGCCATGATGCTTTTCAGTATCTTCTGGACAAGCACATCAGTGTGAACTCAAAGTCGGGGCCTAGAAGAGACATGACTCCATTACATCTGGCGGTCAAGTGTGGGCAGACGGACATGGCCAAACATTTGCTCCACAACGGGGCAAAGATCAATGAAGCGAATAAGAAATTGCGCACCGCCCTTCATTATGCCGTCAGATTCGGGAAGACGCATATGGTAGACGTTCTACTTACCTTTGGGGCAGAGGTCAATGTCAAGGACACAAAGGGATATACGCCACTGGACTACGCTCACAGAAGGGGCAACCCGAGAATAATTAGGAAACTCACTGTGGAGCGTGGAGTTGAGTCGGATAACACGAGTCTTGCACAGATTGGACATTCTTCTAATGGGAATGCCAGTCAGCCTGGTGCTGTGGCTCGCCAGTCTCCCTCACGCCTGGAGCATACGTTCTTTTAATCTACCCATTGAGCTGTCCCGCCGTGATGTCATTCCGAACGCCAGTGTCGACATTCCAGTTGCCAGTTTCATTGCTGTTTGTGTTGACATGTACAATACCAGCGTCATTTAGTTCAGTTTTGTGAATGTGTTTGTTTGACAGTTTGTCTAAACTGACTGTCTTTAAAACGTCCTCGGAGCACGTATACCGCCGTGTTACATGTGATGTCGAGAAATTGGCGTTTCAAAATAGAAGAGCAGATGTGGACAAATATGCTGCATTATTTCACCTGCAGTTCTCCTGTTTTTCGGTTACCCCCCCCGACAATCTGTTGTATGACGTCTGTGTTGTCAGCTCATTATTTTCGGGTAACTTAACCTGCCAAGAATGTGGACCCCAAAGAAAAGCGTGTTTCTGGTGGATAAAAATAATAATCACTTCGTCAAATCACCTGTACCTGATACAACGTAAGAGAGAATTAAATTTAACTTCGCGTTCAGCATCTTCAGCAATACTTCAGCTATAGAGTGACTGATACACCGTAACATGGCAGCACAGATGAGTTGCTCCGAGTATAGCCCATGCTATAAGGCTCGTGTCGTGCCTCCGGGCATTAGAACACTTAGGCCTACCGTATTAAATATGTTTAAAACGCACATTATTTATATGGTTAGGTATACCGATACTCAGTGGTTTGGCGAGTCCATAACACAACTCATCACATTTTTTTTTTTTTTTCCGGTACATATATTACAGCACTTACTTTCCTGGTGTGTGTGTATTTGTGTATGTAGATAATGGTGTAAATATGTAAATTATATGTGTGGTACCTTGAACACTTAACCACAATTATATTGCGGGTGATATAGTTGCAATAGTGAATGTAGGCAGGCCTACTGATAGTTACAGGTATAGTTGTAATCTAAGCCGGACTAAGATCGGCGTATTGAAAGGGGATAATGGATTAGACGAAATAAATCCCAAGTTAGATTTGGATCTAGAACATAGAAAAAGAAACTATATATTACAGTATGAATGTATGTAAAAGTCAAGAAGTAATTATAGATTGTATTGTATGATTGAGGGGATATATGGTTTCAATGAACTGCTTCACTTCCTCATTGTCTTAGCATCGTGCCTTTATGCAATTAATGTAACTCCTGCAATTACGAAATGAAGTCATATATCCTTGATTTCAGGGAGTATTTTTTTCAGTTCAGATTGGAACATACATAGTGTATGTATATAATTCTCTTTCTCACGAGTAGGTCAACTTTGCCCCATCTAATCCACACTCCCGATGATTCGTTTTCACCAAAAATGATGTATAAACATGAATCATTAAAGACAATTCATGTGTTGTTTACATTGGTGACTTTTATTTCATCGGTATACATTTCGAAATCAGAACATCACACCGTTTGGGTTGAACTTTTCAAATTCATGCTAGCCAGCAGCATGATAAAAGCTTAACACCAAAGCACGTGTTTAGTACGAATTACAAAGGTGACAAAAGGCACACTTAAATATATAATTATAGTTGAAACGAGAGGGAACTAGACAAGACACCGAACAGAGTTGTATCATGTGCGGTTTCACCTGTTGATGCTCTTCAAATATTGTGCATCATTCATAGCCAGGCTGTCCCTAAAACTAAACTTTAGCCGAGATCATCGCAGCAATGGAATATTTTGTGTAAAGGTGTCTCACATATGCTTGAACAGTTGTTCAATTATGAACGTTCAATTATGAGCCTGAATCAGCGGTATGCGTATACAGATCCTTACATTAAAGCAGTATGTCTTAAGAATATAGCCACTACTTTAATCAAAATATATACATTACCGGTATATATTTAGTCGGTGTCTGGACTAGTTCGCAACCGAACAGAACTATGTTCGTTGAACGACAAAACATAATAGCTAAATGATGAAATATGGAGAGTATAAAATAAAGCTCAATACCAAAGGCAGACCAACATTTAAGTGTGTCGACCTATATTCAAATTCTCAATCATACATTAACAGTGTATCGGTATATGAATATTTATCTTGAAGTTTGAACCAATTTATTACTTCATCCAATCCCCCTGCGAACTTTCTACAATATTTTCGGAATGACAAAAAAAAAACACCCCTTGATTTCATAGCCATCATATTGGGGTAATTTTTAGCTTATTTTAATACCTCTCCCAAGCAGAGGGTAATCCGTTTTGTAACAAAATAATCGGAATGTCCACCGCCCCACTCTTAGTTTACGGCACACCCCAAATCGCTGAAGTCAGATACACTGAGAAACAAATTGTATTGGATCACCAGAACTTTGTTGAAAATAACAGAAGTTGTGTTGAAATTAACATTATTTCGCCATGAGATCAACATGATTTTGACTCGATATGTTGAATTAAACAGAAAGTGGTGTTAATTTCAACTGTAGCACAAAATTGTGTAAAATACAACAGCATTTTTCGCTGTGTAGTGTTAAATTACATGTATCCAAATTTTGTTGTCTAGAATGCTTCCCAGTGTTTGTTTGAATATATCACCAAGCCTGTACGTCAATTTGATTAACTGCATATGTTGTTCATGGTGTCTCATATTACTCAATTCTGGCGAACTAAAACATATGAATGTGCTTGAAATATCATGCATATAGCTTAATAAAAGCTCACAATATCATGTATATAGCTTAATAATAGATTGCAATACTATATATATAGCATCCCGACCAGCAGGAAAATGTTGTGATAGCATACAATGTGCATAGAATATAATTAGAATAAACCCTAAATAATGGGTATTTCTATACAAATATATTTAGTTGACAAATAATGATGACAACATACCAATTTTCAATAATTATAAACTCGGAATTGTGGAATAACACTTATATAACCAGATATGTTTGTTCGATACCACTAATATTGTCTATATGTTGACTAGCCCAGTACACAATCTATTTTGGATGGTTTTGGCTACAGCCTTCGGTGAAAAGTCTTCAACACCACGAGTAACAGGAATCGGAATGCAATGTTAAAAAGGAAAGTATATTTTATAACAAATTCAGTACATTATACGGTTTTGTCATGGTTGATTTTGTGTTGCACATACATATATTATATAGCAGAAGGCCTTCAATGCACATTGCTTACAATATGTATGCTTTCTGTCAACCAATACCCACAAGTTATTGAATAGCACGACAGGTGACATGTCGACATAGAAGAAAAGCCCAAATCGGCCTTTTCATCGCGCAAGTTAGAATATATAATATGACGGGTGTGGTACAGCAAAATCTCAATTAAAGGTGTTTTCCCGTTCGACAAATAATTTTAAGTGAGTAACGAAATGAGGAAATAAATACTCCGTTAAGATGAAAAAATGGCCCACCACCTTCCATTGAAAATAAGTGCTCTAGTGAAAGCCGCGTGCAATAATATTAATACGCCCTGTGACATAGCCACCTTCATTATCCGCGGCTATCTTGTAGTAAAATGTTGGCGTGCCCTGAATAATCTTATCCAATTTCACGATGGCGTATTTCTAAGGCCAGGGACACACGCACAAGTTTTCCTTGACAAGACGAAATTTATAGAAGATTGTTGTGGTCATTAACTTTCTTATAATCTTGTATTATACACGATGATCGTACCAGAACAGAATCTAACGAATGGCCTCAACAGTCTTCCATACATTTTTCTCTCTTGTCAAAGAAAATTTGATTGTATGTCCCTGACCTAAAGAGCTATGCCCCTTTAAAGATAGCAAAGATAGTTATTTTCTTTCGAACTGTTCCTTTTTTCTTCCTCTTGGCATAAGCTTATTTACAGTCAGATATAGCAACGACATAAGAGGTTACAGGTCAGTAGTAGGGTTTGAGCTCTCACAATCGAAGAATTCCATCTAGAGTGATGGACAGATATCTCCGTGGAGGACGTCCTCCTCTTCCACGCCCACAATGATCATGACCAATGACAGAATGCCATCCGGAGTGATGGACGGATATCTCAATGAAGAACGTCCTTCTCTACCACGCCCACAATGATCATGATGAGCAGACCAAGGATCATGCCCACATTATGGAGGATGAAGAACTTGATCCTATTGTCCTCGTCTTTCTGTATTACATCCATCATCTGTGGTAACTGTATGAAGAAAATAAATTAGACATCCCTTTAACATGTAGTAGCCATAGTGACATTAACAGAGAGAAGAATGAAGGCATATCAAACGGAAACAGCCGAATGGTAGTGACTTTTCTTCCTAATTGTTTCTCAGAATTTATAGAATTTATACGAGAAATTGTAAAATAAAGTTTGGTATAGTTATATCTCAAGGAAATTTTCTGTTTATATTGAAAACTGGGCTGTAATGTAATGATGGAGGTTAATAATGAATACAAGCCTCAGGTCCGACATGTACCAGCCATCGCCCAGGAAGAGTTAGGAAGGCACTACTAACACAGAAATCTAACCAAACATACATAAAACAGAGACCTGACAAGGACGAGGCAATCATATAGGCTATCTCGCCTGAGCTTTTGGTTTACCATTTTCAAACAATAGAAATCCAAATGGGGTATTGCTCAGATGAATTTTGTCGATTTATTCAAGTCTTGGTCAGACAATTTGCGATAGATATAAATTTGCAAACACATTCTCTGAATATATCAGCTCATTTTACTTACAACGTTGACAAGGCCAATGTAGATGAACATGCCGGCTGTAATGGCGAACATCCATTGTCTGACAAGGGGGTCTATAGACACTGCCAGACCGATGTAAAGACCGAGGAAAGCTGCTAGAGACGAGAGGATGTTGAACATCAGGGCTTGGACAAAGTTCAGACCACTCTTGAGCAATATAGCGAAATCACCTGAAAAGAAATGAAATTACCCATAACGATTTGTTTAGAACAGATTTTTTTACCATAAAATCACAGATTTTGATCACTTCCAGAGCCTCTCTGGATAGCAACATGTGACGTGTCTATTCGATAGCAATGGTGTTACCATTGATGATCAATACAGCGATGTTCTGTTCAAATATGATTCCTGCAAACCAGCTTCCTTCCTGAACTGTCTGATTTATTCATTGTTGACCGGGAGCTTAATAGATTTTCATATTCGGCTCATTTTAACCTATCCAGCCCCCCCCCCCCCAACCCCCCGCCCCTCCGCAGGTATGAGTTCCAATACAGTCAAATTTTATGATTGCTATGTTTCTCACCCGATTAGGAATGTAAAATTCAGGCTATGACTTACATCCATATGCTATAAGGATAATAAGGATATATTCGTAAATCAACCGTTCGATTTCTTCAAGTCAAATACATATTGGTTAAATATCTCTCTGCTGATATTCTTCAATTTGTTATACTCGTTCTCATATACAGTGTTGTAATAATTATATTCAGTAAGACAATATTGATCCTATGCTCGATATAGATTACAGAAGACGGGAAAACCAGATCTGCTTCAGTTTATCTATACGACTAACATCACACATTGGCAATCTGGTCATTTGTTACATTTACCTAATTCGTGTGGTAACTCGTGACAAAAGACGGCGATAGTGGTAGCCACACCAACAGGGATACTGTGAGAGAAGGCGGCGCCAATTGCCAGACCGTCCGCAAGGTTGTGAATGGAGTCCCCTATAACCACCATAGCTGACAGAGGGGAACATCCTGTAACTGATGTAAGGAATACTTTTATCAGCAAACACAAAGAAACAAATTCAACAGTAAGTATGCATGGTGTAATGATTTTGAGAATGTGCACTGGAAATTGAAGAGGCTCCATGTTGATGGGATTTCTGCGAAGACGAGAAAACGAGCAACATCGTCACGCCAAGGTGTCGTTGGCAAGGCTCGGACATGTGATCGCAGCACTGTTTCTTAACTTATGAAAATTGACAATTACTCTCTCAAGGTATATTCGAAATGTATGGCTATGGATAACCCAAATGTATTCATCTTGCTATTTGGATGCTATGGTGTACCTCTCCATCCACCCTCCGCCATCTTTTCCCTGAACTCGGAAACGCTCATCTTTGAAGGTTTTTTCTTCAATCCTCCCTCCGCATATTTGTTGTCATTGTTCTCTTCAGCCTGCAATGTCGGAAAATGAAAGAAAAACATTAGCAATTAATGCCGTTTTTTCTCAAATAAAACACATTTGTGATAGCAATCTATAACGATTACCATCTCGCAATCTGTTGATGTCTGGTAATATTTTGAATCAACTTCTTAACCGGTTGTCAATCAATGCCAATTACGCTATGATTAAACTCGATTAAGATTATGACGTTACGGACAATATACCACTGCTAACCTTCTTGGAGCATCGCTCTTTTACTTCCGTTAGCATTGACTGAATAATCTAATGGTGTACCCGGGGTTGTAGAGTTTAGAGTTGTCGTTCGTTTGGAGAGCAATATCGCAATTATATAATAGTTTGTACGTTCTAAATTTTTAGTGCTTTCAACAAAGAACATACCACTGAGCCTTTCTTGCCGTCTTCGGGATCAGATTTCATTTTGGTATTCACCACCATATCTTTGTGGAGATCTATGCCTCCGATGGCAGACTGGATGGGGACCCCCGCCTTGAAGAACGCCATCAGACTCTCCATCAGGTAAAACACGTAAAGACCTGGAACAAATGTAGAATAAGACAGTCGGTTAAAAATACATGCGGTCCAGGGAGCAGTGTGATATTCTAGGAGATAAACATCTTCATGTTATAAGGCTCCAATCTTAAGGACAATTCTTACACTGGCTCACACCAGTTTCCAAATTGTAAAATATGAGACGTTCTGAAGATTTAAACTCTACATGTTGTGAATAGATAAATATATTTGATAATCATTACAGACTGATAATAATCATATATAGAATTGACACATGATCGTTTTCAGTAGACTAATGTCGGAGAGTGTTTGAGAAGCAGGATGACTGACCGAATAATAAAGGTCAGGTTTCCTGTCAACGCAAAATTGAGCAGACAATCTGTTTCCTCAAACAGGAGTCAGTGTTTGTCTTCAATTAAGGGCTGATCTCAACAGTGTAGAGACTAATTAATTATTCATAAAATCGCGTGGGCTCTTGAAAGGAACATGTCACATGATAATGATAGTAAATCTCTACTTGTGAGCGATAGCACGTAATCGTGATTGGATACTTGTTTGGTTCAAGTATCTTGTTTGTTTAACAGTATATAAGTCTCCCTTGCACATAGACTGTTCATAATAATATAATCTTTACATACTGGCTTATGGGAATTGCTTCGTATATAAGCTTTTGTACCATGATTCACGTCTCCAGTGAATTGAATAGATAACATTTTATCTTTAAAACAGTGTCTGGTCTTGTGAAGAACCTTAGATGCAACTTTAAGACACGAAATTTGGAAGCGTTTCGTTGGGCCGAGGGTTTATTTGGAGGTCATCTCCCTCAGGTTGAAAAACGCAACAAGCCCATAATATCACCCAACCCATAGAAACGTCCATAAAATGCAATAAACTAATAAAATTAAAGTGCGGTGCATGTGTTGATATTTTTGACGGATCTAATATCACGCCACCCATCTCAGACTCCGACTTTAAAGTCAAAGTAATTACGTCGTGCAAATTCCAAATGTGTTGTTAATGCTACAACTGTGGAAACAATATATCGGCCAAACAATTGATTTACGGTCAGGATTAACAATACACAGATATCAGATTATTACTGTGAACCATCGTTCTCTGTCAGTGAGCCGGCATGTTACAGAATGTAAATTATCATTTATCCCCTTCGTTTAAGAGTATGGCTCCAACCAGGCTTTATTAGATGTCAACAAATATGCTTCATTGTAAATATCGTCTTAAAACTGTACGTTGTCTGTAACTTAGCTTGCAATGTACATTGTGTAAATATTATTTCCACTCATGTATAGGGGTTACTCGTCTCATTGGTATTACTGTTATTTGTCTCACCCTGTAGCTTCAATTATGTACAGAAGATTTTAGCATGGTTTAAATATGTCTTGTTAGGTGAAACAAAAATTACGAAATCATATACACAGAAAATAGGCTCAAGAAGAGGAGTCCGATATAAAAGTTAAAAGTTACCCAATTGAATGATTTATGAGAGGGTTAACGTTGTATATTTAATAGTTATAGGAACGTTGTGACAGTATTATTTGTACTAACAAATCACCCAATGCCTACATTGGCTATTGCAGTTGAAGCAGCAATGTTTCCATGGTGTCATGTCATTTATAATCGTTCTATCATATTAACTGTCACATTTAGAATCGTCATATCGTAATATACTCGCATCTATAATCGTCTTATCGCGTTATACCCACATTTATAATCATCCTATTGTATTTTACTCACATATATAATCGTCCTATACTCACATTTATAATCGCCCTATCGTACTATATTCACATGTATGATCATCCTATCGTACTATACTCGCATTTATAATCATCCTATCGTATTTTACTCACATTTACAATCATCCTGTCGTACTATACTCACATGTATAATCGCCCTATCGTACTATATCGCATTTATAATCGTCCTATCGTACTATACTCACATATCTAATCATCTTATCGTAATATACTCACTTCTAAAATTGTCATATCGTACTCACATTTGTAATCGTCCTATCGTACTATACTCACATTAATAATCGTCTTATCGTACTCATATTTTTAATCGTTCTGTCGTATTATACTAACATGTATAATCGTCCTATCGTATTATACTCACATTAGTAAGCGTCTTATCGTACTCACATTTATAATCGTCCTGTCGTATTATACTAACATTTATAATCCTTCTATCGTATTATACTCACCAATAAAGGTCACCAGACCCAGCCACACGCTCGGTATACCATCTCCCCGTGCCGGATGACGATGATCATCTCTGTGCCTGTGGTCTGCTCCAAAAGCCTGAAAGTGGACCATTTTAACAAGTTATTATGTCGCTCTGATGCATAATTGGGTAATTTTTCTTGGCTGAAGACGTCTGTGCTGAATCCAATCTAACAGATAGGCATTGTTCCCTTTCCAAAAAAAAACCGAAAAAGGATAGTACCACTGTACTTACTATGGGTCAAACATAACAGGAGACACTAAAACTATCCTTTCCTAATTCAGCTCCGTAAACATATGGATGTCAATGAGATAATCTGGACAGAGTTTTTTGAGTTTTCAGAAATTTGAGAATGTCCTATTTTCTATAGTATACTTGTATATACTTTCTAGTTCAGGAAATCTATGCCAGTCATATTCGGCATTGATAGGTAATAATATGGGATAATCGGGTCTGATATTAGTTAATTAGAATCAATAAGGAGAAGTGGCTCAGTGGCACGAGCACTAAATAGCCAGGTCTGACACTGGTTAAGTTATAATTTGGAAGGGGAATTGACTCAGTGGTAAGAGCCCTAGATAATCAGGTCTGATATTTGTTGGCTAAAATCAAGGAGGGAAAGTGGTTCAGTGGTAAGAGCCATAGATAATCAGGTCTGACATTAGCCGGAGTTCATTATGTCGTCTTACCTGGGGTAGAAGATGCATAATGGAACCGCTGACTAAGGTGCCTACTGCCAGTCCCAGGAACATGGCTAGGAGCATATTGTAGACATCTTTCTTCACACAAGGTAACAAGAAGGCGCCCAGCACAGAACACATGCATATCAGCAAAACCGCCAACGTGCCATAGCCATATTCTGAAACAATCATGTCGTCATTCTGTCAAACTTTATCTGCTTTATGGTTACACTATAGATTTCCACGTGCGATGACTATAAACTTGGCACATTGAAACTTTCCTCCGATACGGTACCAAGCTTCCAAAGGCTGGTTCTAATATATGAACCTCTCAAAGACTGGTTCTGATATACCAATCTTCCAAAGGCTGGTTATAATAATGAGTGTGTATAGCGATAGATGCATATATCGTATATACTACTAAATAAATGAGATCTTGGTATAAAATATATCTGAGTGCACGCATTTGATTAATCTGCACAAATGTATCTCTGGTCAGGAATTCCAATGTCCAAATATGGTTATCAATTTTACTTATTGTTTTGATGTCATCAGTTATATGAATGACAGTGGAATCGGTCTATAGTACGGTCTGACATCAGGGTAATTAATAATTGAAACTACTTACTTTCGCCAGTTGTTGGTCGTTTTACAATCTGTTGGTAGGGCTCACATGCCGCGGTAATCTGTTGCTGTATTAGGGATGGGCACAACTCCAGGAACTTGGCCTTAGTTATTGTGCTTGAGTTACCAGTTCTGTAAATGGCCAACAGCTCTTCTGTTCTGTAGCAGCGAGGCTGGAATCAATATTCGCAAGTCAATGTTTATTTGTGTTGACTTCATTATGCAATACAAATTGATGGTAATCTATTACACTAAAGATAACAAAGAAATATCAGAATCAACCTGTGGGTTCATAGGACTTCTTGTCAGATACACTAGAATATATTTCCATCACCATTGCAAGCTATCACCGCCGTTGTACTGTGAGGAGATAAATACTTAAAATACACTGGAATGACTAATTGACAAACTATAATAGACACACGATAGACATCTGCCAGCAGAACAGCAATTAATGGCCATTAAAGAAATAATCGCATTAAAACATTCTCATGAAATAATCTCATAGGTTGAAGCCAGAGCTTCCAAGACACCGTCACATGTCAAACAGTCTATAAACTTAGGGTAAGTATATTTTAACTCGGAGAAAAAACCTATCTATTTTACTCACCGCTCTGACCATGGTATCTGTATGACGGAACACTTCAGCGTGCCTTCGGGAACGTCTCAGGGCAGCCTCATGTTCCGGTGCAACAGAACGTTTGGTTCGGAACATTTCTTCAAAACGCTCAGAGGCCAGTTCCAATGCTTTCGCCTGGTGTTCGGTCATCCTTTCTCGGCTGTCGCTGTACATTTCATTCCAATGATCGAAAAGTTCCGGTTGGTCCATCCTGTCCGGTGCCTCAGGGGCAGTCCCAATGTTCAGTTTCTCCATCATATCCTCAAGATCTGGTAATGTGAAAACAATTAGTAATAATTAACGCGCTTTGTTATTTCATTTATTTGTTATTACTGACGAGGATTTGTTTCTAGAATACTAGCGTCGTATCTGAAATTCAATATTCATCCGTCATCCTTAAATAACCAAAATGCCTTTTTCACAAGATACAATTATCACCAATATCCAAGTAGGGGAAAAAACATCTTGCACGATCAAAGCGGTCATCAGTTTTCAATCAATATGCCTGCTGGACGACTGCTGTGTAACAAACATCCGAGGCACCAGTATGGAATGAACGCCTTCACCGCGTCAAAACTTCAATGCAGGTAGATGGCATGTGCGGTCCACTGTCTCCCTCATGCCACACTCTGCTATCTATGATACATGTATATGAATAAAGATGTGGAGAGGGACTCTGACGATATACCATGTCACACATGTACATGCTACAGTAGATAAATATCGTTGCTATGATTAGGTAAAAGAATGCGACTTGGTAATCTGTTGAAAATATCGTTCATCGTTACTACACAGGTAAGGGCAATACTAGAAACGTTGATCGTTTTCTGTTCTCGTTCGACAGGCAGTATAACACTTTGTTCTGTTCTCAGAAAGAGTACTAAAGATCAATACAAAGTTACACATGTATGATGCGGCAATGTCCTGTGCCATGATCACCCAAACTATTTTAGCTCTTCAGCCCTGGGTGCAGGGGAATCTATTAACCTTAGAACTCATTCTTGAGCAGCCATTGGGATCACACCATGTAGACATGTGCAGCAGTTTCATAAGCGATCTAGGGAATTCGTCTCAATTAATGAATGGTTATAAACAATAAGGCAGTTAGTGACGGCGAACAATCAGGTTTAGCTCTCCAGACTGTTCCATCACCCCACTCCTCCCATCCTTCACCCCTACGACAATTTGGACAGAGTTTGATGATGTAGAGAGATGATATAGTTCCAGGAATGAATACATATGATATATCACTTACCATCATTGGACATCACGAACTTTCCTGCCACCTCATCAAAGACGTCGTCGATGAAGAATTTCTTTTTGGGGAGCTGACGACACCTGCTCTGTATTCTATCTCCTAAAAGTGAGTCAATATACCGATTAACTAGCTGTCAACTATGTTCAACTTTCAAACTTCTATTGTTTGTGTTTCATTTTTCCACAGATATTTGATTCTATATCCCCGATAATCAACCAGTCGAGCAGTATAAAATCACCACAGCTAGAACCAAAGACATTTCGTTTTCCACTGATGTCTGACCAGTAAACGAAGCCTGTGTGAAATGGTCAAGGCTTTATTTTCACATAACGGGTTACCAATGCACTTAGAAAGTGTCCTAAGCAAGAACTAATTTTTCACTGAACTGAATTTTACTCTGAAATAATTTTATTACCAGTAGATAACCGTGAAACTAATTTTTATTCAGGCAATATTACGACAAATCTCTCGATAACAATCAAATTCAGCGCCCATGTCTATACACTGAGAATACTGCACGAATTTTACCTCTTATCAACCGTTGTACCATAAGAACTGAGAGATCGTCTAATTCATCTCTCCGGGCTTCTCTATCTTCATCGATTCCAGCTTCTTCGAAGAGCGATTCTCCATCAAGGCACTGTTAAACAAATTAATGGTTAAGCGGTGTGCACAATACGACACGATCATTCATAAGAGTAAAGAGTCAAAGACATGCATTTCAAAGTATCTGTTTTGGATTTATAAACGATGAACATTTTGGACTCATGTATAGGCTTCTTTTACTGGACACAATCATCCTCGTGTTTAGTCTTTAAAAACTTCTCTGACCGCATATGTGTTTAAGTCCTAAACATGTACCTCGTTTTTGTTTCGAAATGTGTTCAAATCCTACACGTATTAAGTTGCGATTCAATTTCATCTCCTGAGACGAACTGAAAGATTCCTAGAATTAATTTGAGGCCATTTGCTTTCAAAGCTAGATTCATATCTGGTTCTAGAAGCAGCACACCAAGCTTCCTTCCAACGTGACGAGCCCCCCCCAAGAGGTAAAAGCATTTTGGGAAAGGTATTGCGCCACTGTTTCTAAAATCTCTGACTCTTGAATGTACGAGCATAGTGAAAAACTCAAAATGTCTTACTGAAGAACTTGATGCTGAATGTCACATACCGAACACATGGGGTTTCTCGACTCTCTATACTACAGTCCCTCAGCAGGACCATATTGACCGCCTTAGTTCATTAATAGTATATGTGTTCATCTGATCGCCGATATATTAATGTCAGAAGCCATAAATCATTCTTCAGCTCTACTACATAGAAGGGATATCATTCATGAGATGTTTCCTTGTTTATAGAGTTGCTTGAATTCTCATTAATAATATCTATGTGATATTTGGCAAAACAATATATCAACAGCATGTAGGTATTCTAATGGGCAGTAATTGTGCACCCCTGTTGACCTATATCTTTTCTCTTATGAATATGACTATATGCAGACGCTTTCAAAAAACAATCTATTCAAAACTCGTTCCTTCTCGTTCACCAAACGCTATATAGACGATCTTCTCGCTGTGGATAATAGCTATAGAAATGACGCAGTGGACGATATATGTCCACCTTTATTGGATTAGCAGGAAACTACAGATAGCCCTAACTGCGTCATATTTAGACCTATATCTCTATAAATATGAAGCGGGCTTTATCACTTATCGACTTTATGACAAAAGAGATGACAATTTCGACATCGTAAACTATCCCTTTCTGGACAGCAATATTCCAGTGAGACCTGCATATGGCGTATACATATCTAGCCTAGTAGAATTTGCTAGATCCTGTGTTAAATGTGACGATTTTAATCAGCGTCACAAAACATTATTACATAAACTTATAAAACAGTGCTATACCACCAAGCGCCTCCATTAAAATTTGGCGGTACATATCGCATGTTGATAGCAAATATCTATGGCGTTGCGTTTCAAAACTTGTGTCTAATTCCACTTAACCCGGGGCTAGGGGCTGTATGATATTTGATATTTTTGGAACATCATGATGTCTTGCCGGCACCATTGAAAACTGTTGACCGCTTCTCTCTTGCAGGAAACCAGCCTATGTTTATACCGTGATTGTCTTCTTGATTTTGGTGCTAATGCTGTTATATGGAATATGGAATATGTCTCTGGATTCTGAATGCGGATATTCTTTAATGGAAGACAGTTGAATAATGAATGACGGACCAGACGCTTGTAATTAGCGAAAAATTATACTGTGATTGTATATGGCCAGAACATTTCGTATATACAGGCAATCTATAGATATAACGGGGATTGTCCACGATCAGCTTTTGCCATCAAGCTGATGCTTTAAAAGTGTCACGTCATGGTAATATGCTCAATATCGCATCACATTTTTGGTTGAGTAGTTCTATATATAGGCAAATATGTAGACACATGTAGACATACATATTTCCTCATAAAAGTACAGCAACTAAACATCCTTACCAACATTCTGTTCAACAATTCTGGCAGTATGTGGCTAGAATCAATGCAGCGTACAAATCACATGTACAAGATACTTCGAATATTTTCTCTTCTCCGAGCCGGGGAAAGAGGGTCAGACAATCATTGTAATATTTTGGAGAAGACAACATCAACCTAAACCATAAATTTCGTATAAATCAACAAATATGGTATGCCAGAAATGCCAATTCACTCATGCAGAGCCACAAGTTGTATACCATGAAAATCACTATCTTGATGTCCAATTTGAGTCAAATCAATTGAACAGCACATTGTCTGTCAATGAAAAGGTTTTCTGCTGGCCTGGGGGAGCACTTTCCCCCCCAACTGTTTTTCTTGCTCCAGAACGACAAAAACTTGAAAGCTGACACTACGTGACCTTCTAGTTTATCATATTGAGATCATTTTCAGCCTATTTGCATGACCCCCCGAGAAGAGGATCATCGATAAATTCAAAATGGCGGCCATGTGGTGTACCAAAAAAGTGACAGTTTCATCATATTTCTTCAAAATTATTACTTATCTGCATGGAAAAGTGGATAAAAGCTATTCTATTTCATATCAGATTATTATTTAATAATTTATCGGCCAGTTTTTGCGAAGAAAGAACATAAATAAAAAATTCGGAAAATCAAAATGAAAAATTGTCCAAAAAATGCCTCTTTTGAAAATGACGTCATTGTCATGGCGGCCATCTTGGATTTGTTTTCGTTTTTTTGTAGAGCTTGACCCAATGATACATTCAGCACTCTAGTCATAGGAATAGCGAGAATATGTAGGGGAGTACTTTTTGCCACCCAAGCTGCGGTACCCCCCTCAAATCGCCCAGGCCAGATAGGGTTAACTGCAGAAAACATTCGTAGTTTTTCCGAATTCAAACGTTATGCCTAATCGCACAGTGCTCTAAAGGGCACCGGACACAATGACAAGCAGCGAGAAAGTATTTTTGGATTTGAAGGTGCACTTACCCCTGGTCGAAACACCGTTGCGATTTTTCTTCGCTTATCATCATCATCGTCATCGTCGTCATCATCGTCATCGTCATCATCATGGTCATCACTGTCTTCAGAACTACGGCTTTCCGAACTGCTTCTATCATCTTCGTCGCTGTCTCTGCCATGGATCCTCTCATCAGAGCGGCTTTCAGAACTGATCCTGGCTTGCCCTGTCGGTCTAAGGCCGGGGTGTCCGGCGACAGAGTTAGGTCGTCCTTCCATCCAGGAAGGTCGGTCGATATCTCTGCTGTCCGGATTGGAGGCGTGATCCCCGATGTCTGGGATGTCGATGTCCGGCTGACTTCGATCAAAACGATCATGCATATTGTCTAACACATCGTCCCTGTCATAATCAGATTCATACGTGCGATCGAGTCTTTGAAGGAAGTTGTTAAAGAAGCTGGCTGTCGGCCTCCATCGGGATCTCCATCTACTGGCCCGGAGACTGTGAGGAAGGTCAGGTCCATCCATATCCGCGATTTTATCTCTCATCTCATCTCTTGCTTCGGATAATTTGTCTCTGGCGTCAGATATTTTGTCGGCTACTTTATCTCTGACATCGGAGATTTTGTCTATCTGTTCGCTTCTGAGTGATGCCATATCTGGTCGGTCTCTATCGGCCCAGTCGCGGATGTCCGGCCAGTCGGGACGGTCCGGAATATCGATGTTATCGGCCAGATCCGAAATGTCGCGGCTATCGGCCCAGTCCGGTCGATCTCGGCGATCTGGCATGTCCGGGCGATCAGGCATGTCCGGGCGGTCCGGCATATCTTCTCGATCTGGCACCTCTCGGCTATCATCGTCATCGAGATCATCGAGCATGTCTTTGGCCATTTCAACAGTGGCAGAAACAAGTTCTGATTCGAATTGTGTTTTATAAAAATTGAAATTTCGGGTGGCGTCGAAGGATGAACATGCCTTTCTTAGATTCTGTGCGAAATAAAGCATCACCATGTTTGCTTCATCGAATTTATCCATGTCCAAGAACTCATCACGGTCGCTGTTCACGATTCGAAATATCTGCTCGCCGGTCAAACACTGCAAAACAAAGTTAGATTATTTTAGTTTCAAGTAGAGTGAGACTTGTTCAGTTCTTTTTCTTAATAATCCGTGTCATTGTCTGGTCACACCCTAATGTTACAGTACCATAGGTCCATACTCCATGTAAGGGAGCACGAGATTGGGCTATTAATTACCCCTCTTTGTAAGGCGACAGTGTAAAAACGACACTTTGAAAGATATGTATATTATGTAGTTTGTCTCGATAGGGGCATTACCCCCTTCCATAAGACGACAGTGTTAAAACGACACATGTAAGGTACATGTACCAGGACTATTCTCCTCCCAGGACGACTTTCTATAACGACACTGTAAAACGACACATTCACTGAATCATCTAGCCAGGCTTAGAAATTGTCAGGGCCATTCTTACTTGTAAGAGAAGAACCATAGTCTAAAAACGACACTTTGAAGGCGATGTATATTTTTAAAGCGACAGTCTAAAAGCGACACTTCATCAGATATGTTTATTTCATAAAGCGACAGTCTATAAACGACACTTCATCAGATATTTATATTTCATAAAGCAACAGTCTAAAAATGATATTATTTCTGTATACTTTCCATGATGGCACAGTGTGTGGACACTCACCTTGAAAGATGACAGTTTGAAAGATATGTATATTATGTAGTTTCTCTCGACAGGGGCATTACCCCCTTCCATAAGACGACAGTGTTAAAACGACACATGTGAGGTACCAGGACTATTCTCCTTCCACAACGATTTTCTAGAACGACACTGTAAAACGACACTTTCACTGAATCATCTAAGAACAGCCATGCTTAGAAATATGGTCAGGGCCATTCTTACTTGTAAGATGACGACAGTCTAAAAATGACACTTTGAAAGCGATGTATATTTTTTAAAGCGACGTTCTAAAAGCGACACTTCATCAGATATGTATGTTTCATAAAGCGGCAGTCTATAAATGACATTATTTCTCTATGCTTTCCATGATGGCACAGTGTATGGATGCTCCATAAGACGACAGTGTTAAAACGACACATGTGAGGTACCAGGACTATTCTCCTCCCACAACGACACTGTATAACGACACTTTCACTGAATCATACAGCCATGCTTAGAAATATGGTCAGGGCCATTCTTACTTGTAAGATGACGACAGTCTAAAAACGACACTTTGAAAGCGATGTATATTTTTTAAAGCGACACTTCATCAGATATGTATGTTTCATAAAGCGACAGTCTATAAACGACATTATTTCTCTATGCTTTCCATGATGGCACAGTGTATGGGCACTCACATTAAATGGAATATAGCAGCTATACTCTCAAATATTTTGTCAGGCTTAATTTATATCCCAGATGACGATACATGTACATTCCACCCACATTTACACTAAATGAAATAACATACTGTCAAATGGACTGTCAAAGCAGTTTTATTCCAGTATTAATATTTAATCTCACAAATAACACACGTTCATCCTCCAGTGATAAAAAAAAACATGTGTAGCGGCTTTCATAATCATCCACTGACAACTTCAGGAAACTTTGTATGTAAACATGTCCATGTGCATTTCAGCTAAACCAAAAACTCTATTCTTACATTTTAACATTGGAGCACCCATACAATATCCCCTGAGGCAGTGCTCATTGCTGGCTGCAACCCTCTTACTTCATGGAATACTCCACTGCCATATTTTTTTTTATTTCAAAACACTAAACATTTTTGTATGCTTTCAAACCTGCATGCAGGTCTATTCCATTAATAAAGTAACGTTAAGGCAGTAATGTACCTGTACTTCAACATCAAAAAGGGTTATAATATGGAGTTCGCTTCCATCATGTGGGCAGTATATCTTCTCCTGTATCCAGGAATACTGAGTCAAAGGATCCCAGAGCAATAATCGAGGTGTCAAATATTGCCAAACTCTGGGCTGCATTTCACCTCTCCAAACATTGCTGCCAGTCAAAATTATGCATGGCACTTTCATGCCGTCTGCATTTATTCTTTCAGAAATATAATCCCATATTTCTTTTCCAAGATCCTCCACAGATGTAAAATATTTAATCAAGGATGCAGTCAAAAGGAGGAGGACAAAAATCTTCAATTTAGCCATCTTGTCTGCCTATCAACTTGTATGTGATGATGTGTCTATTCACGTTGTGTTTGCACATGTGAACTTCAATATGCCATATTTCTTCCAACCCTTTCAAAATGATGGACCGGTAAAAACAGAGGTATTGCACACCACCATCACCAATGTCTTCTGAAAAGAAGCAATAAAACATATGTACACAATTTCAGCTTTGCACTTTTCAACTGTAAATGAAGTTTCAACTTATTACTAACTTACAGAACCTGAATGGCTTACATGTATCACATCAACTTAACTATACGTAGAAATCCAACAAACAGGAACATTACACATGTTCCTCAAGTCGTGTGTCAAAGCGGTGTCGGGCAGAAATGTATGTGAAGTCAACTGTCAAAGCAGTGTTGGAGAGCAGTGAACGTGAAGTCTAGTGTCAAATTGGGATAGGACTTAGGGTTATGTATCATTAGTAACTTTTACATTCATGGTCATTTCAGCAATCGAAATCAAATAATTTCTCCACCAAAGTGTACCTCAGATGAAATGTTGAAACATACTGGGAGAATGATGTGCTTCAACTTCAGTGTCAAAGCCAGTGTATGGAGGAATGTACATCAAGTTGACAGTTAAAGCAGTGTTAAGGAGGAATGTACATGTAAAGTGTCAGAGTGGTGTTAGTCAAGAAGGTACGTCAAATTGACTGTGAAAGCGGTGTTAGAAGGGAATGTACTTCAACTGAAGTGTCAAAGCGGTGTTGGGGGAAAATGTATGTGAAAAGTGTGAAAGCGCTGTTAGGGAAGAAGGTACGTGAAGTCAGGAGTCAAACTGGTGTTAGGGAGCAATGTACATCAAGTCAATGTACATCAAGTCGAGTGTCAAAGCAGTGTTAGGGAGGAATGTACATGAAGTGGAGTGTCAAAGCGGTGTTAGGGAGGAATCAGGATAGGGTTAGGGTCAGGTTCATTTCAGCTATCAAAATGAAATAAGTCGAGTGTCAAAGCAGTGTTAGGGAGGAATGTATGTGAAGTCCGCTGTCAAAGTGGGGTTAGGGAGGAATCAGGATGACACTTCGGGTTAGGTACGTTTCGTAATCATCATGTTGAGAAAGGTACGTGAAGTCAAGAGTCAAAGCGGAGTTAGGAAGGAATGTACGTGAAGTTGAGTGTCAAAGTGGTGTTAGGGAGGAATGTATGTGAAGTTGAGTGTCAAAGCAGGGTTAGGGAGGGTTGTATGTGAAGACGAATGTCAAATCGGTGTTAGGGAGGAACGTACGTGTAGCCGAGTGTCAAAGCGGTGTTAGGGAGGACTGTACGTGAAGTCGAGTGTCAAAGCGGGTTAAGGACTTAGGGTTAGGTAACTTTCATAACTATCAAGTTCAGGTTTGTTTCAGCTATGAAAAAATTTATTTCTCCACCAAAGTCTGTAGTTTGTCAAATCGGAGTTAGGGAGGAATATACATGAATTCGAGTGTCAAAGCGGTGTTAGGGACAAATGTACGTGAAGTTGAGTGTCAAAGCGGTGTTATGGAGGAATGTACGTGAAGTCGAGTATCAAAGCAAGGTTAGGGAGGGTTGTATGTGAAGACGAGTGTCAAAGCGGTGTTAGGGAGGAATGTACGTGTGGCCGAGTGTCAAAGCGGTGTTAGGGAGGAATGTATATGAAGTTGACTGTCAAAGTCGTGTTAGGGATGAATGTATGGGAAGTTGAGTGTGAAAGCGGTATTAGGGACAAATGTACGTGAAGTCGAGTGTCAAAGCGGTGCTAGGGAGGAGTGTACGTGAAGACGAGTGTCAAAGCGGTGTTAGGAGGAATGTACGTGTAGCCTAGAGTCAAAGCGGTGTTAGGGAGGACTGTACCTGAAGTCGAGTGTCAAAGCGGGTTTAGGACTTAGGGTTAGGTAACTTTCATAACTATCAAGTTCAGGTTCGTTTCAGCTATGAGAAAAATTATATCTCCACCAAAGTCTGTAGTTTGTCAAATCGGGGTTAGGGAGGAATATACATGAATTTGAGTGTCAAAGCGGTGTTAGGGACAAATGTATCTGAAGTTGAGTGTCAAAGCGGTGTTAGGGAGGAATGTTAAGTCGAGTGTCAAAGCAGGGTTAGAGAGGCTTGTATGTGAAGACGAGTGTCAAAGCGGTGTTAGGATTGGAATGTACGTGTAGCCGAGTGTCAAAGCGGTGTAGGGAGGACTGTACGTGAAGTCGAGTGTCAAAGCGGGTTTAGGACTTAGGGTTAGGTAACTTTCATACTATCAAGTTCAGGTTCGTTTCAGCTATAAAAAACTTATTTCTCCACCAAAGTGTAGTTTCTCTAGTCGGGGTTAGGGAGGAATGTATGTGAATTCGAGTGTCAAAGCGGAGTTAGGGACAAATGTACTTGAAGTTGAGTGTCAAAGTGGTGTTAGGGAGGAATGTACGTGAAGTCGAGTGTCAA
>JAVTVY010001283.1:0-35496 GCA_036873755.1 Hanleya hanleyi
ATCTCCGGTTTGGAAATACGCAGACATACATGTAAACGCATTTCATCCATATAACAAACAGAAGAAAATAAATCTGACAACAATTTTCGAAAAGAAAAGTGGACACATTATCGTGTCAATGTATCCAAAGACTCTTTTGGAAACTTCATGAGGCGTTCCGTGAGTGAAATAAAGCATACGCTGAAGAGAATTGTGTTGCAACAACAAGTCCTCCTAAAAGGGAGCATGTCAAAATTTGGACTGTGCAACTCGGTCCATTTTTCACGCATGCCCGGTCCGATTGGGACGTGCGACAGCCAGATTTTGTTATCGGCGCAATCAAAAGGTTTCTTCCTGGCGCGGTCCACTTGACTCGGTCCTTTTAGACCGTCCCAAAACATTCTTTCGACCGCGGTTTGGATAAAGTTGTTCGCCGACCAATTTAGACCGGTCCAATTCATCCACAGTTCTCGTTCCACAGTGCGCTTCAAATGTTCATACGTTTTCGCCATTCGCGCATCAGTTCTCTGAGCTATTAGAGCGTCTTTCATATCGTCGTTGAGATGGAATTTCGGATCTGCATATTACAACCTTAGAAGCTATCAGCTGAAATAGGTCTACATTCATATTTGTAAAGATACATATACTTTTTAACCGTATCTGGCCTGAGCTTTTTGGGACCTGTTCGACGCCAGGCTTTTGTTTCTTCCCCTTGAACTGGAGAGTGGAAATTAACCACACTATACCAGCGGGTCAAGCTCTACCAGAAAACTCCAAGATGGCCGTCACAGTAACGTCTGCTTTTTTGTCGATTTTTCGGTCAGATTTTTCGAATTTTTAATTTATGTTTTCTTTGCAAAAACTGCATGATAAATTGGTAAATTATAGTCTGATTTGAAATAAAATAGATTTTGCCCACTTTTTCTCGAAGACAAGCAGAAAAGTGAGGGAAAATTCCATCTTGAATTTACCCATGGTCCTCTACTGGGTTACTGTGATTATGCAAATAGGCTCAAAATGACCCCAATATGATGCACTAAAAAGTCACGGAGGGCCAGCTTTCATTTTTCTGTTGTTCCGGTGACAGGAGAGAAAGTTTGGTTGGGGGGCGAGGAGGGCATGATGATCCCCGGTCAGATAGGGTTAATACCGCTGGTATTTCCATATACTCTGTCTTTTTGTCGTCTCCTTATAATATATCATGTACGTTTCATGAAAAGACCAAAGCCCGACATGCTGGGGTATATTCTTCCACCCCGCGTGCCTTTAATATAAACACAGTACGCCACTCTTCGTTTAGAACGGTTCCTAATCAAATAATGCCCACCTCCAGAAAGGACCGATCCCACTGCAGAGAACGGTCCATACGGGCCGGTCTGTTGTCGTTCATTAGGGTTTAACGACCCACCACTGGGTAGTAATATCATTTTATGAATTGTGTCCTGGGACTATAAGGGGGGGGGGAGGGGGGTAGACATGCAGAGTGGGGAAGGATAAAGACAAGAAAGATGGAGACAGCACCGAGTTCCTTGGATCCGAAGGGTCTTTTGAAAACTTGTGTTGCATTAACAAATCTGTCAAAAATCTATACCATTGAATGAGGCGTGTTTGAGTGTATTCATGCCGTACTTGAGTACGTCCGGCCAAGACAGCGAAATGTTGCCGTTCTATAGAGTTTAACGACCCACGACTGGGTAGAGATATGACTTTATAAAGGGTAAGCTCTCACTGCATGAGGTTATGCTCTCACCCTAATGTATTTATTCAAATTTTAAATCAGTTTACATCAGTCTATGCCGTTGCAAGTGAACTGCCCCACCGTTTTATCTGCCGAAGGGTCGGCTACACGAAGGGACTTCACTCTTGTGACAATGGTGGGAGCCAAGATGCTTCAGGATCTCTCGTTTAATATGGTCTGATTAGGCAAAAAATTTAGCACAATATAAACCTGATAAGTTGGGTTTCAACTTGAAACTGAAGGCACACATAATGCTAAAGTGTATGTTAAAATTGAATATTGTATCATGAGAGATTGGTTTGGAGTCATTTAAGATCAGCAATGATCACCATTACATGCAATTGAGATAACTTCATGAGAGTGGCAATACAAGTTGGCGACATTTTATGATTGAAACAATACATCAATATTCAAAGCTTTACAACCTTATCTGGTGACGGAAGTTGGTATCCCATTCGTCCGTCCACTGTCCAGCCATTGACGTAACAGACGTCCCGGATTATACGTGGTAAACAGGTTGCCGAAGAAATGAATAACGAAAACTTACCTAAACTAAGAGGAGACCACATCTCAAATTATATACAGGCCGTGGATCCTCCATAGACTCCCCTTCCCTTCAGGGATTTTTCAAATTGAGGATACGCTGATGTTCAATCACAATGCGGTTGTTTGCCAACAATTCGGTGGTGGGTGTGGCATAAACAGGCATTCCCATGGCCCCACCCCTCACTACGCGTGAAGTTCCAATTTTCGTAACCAGCTAGGTACCATGGCCCCATTCAACTCACTTTCAAACTTTTATGAAGATTCCGGATGCACACTAATTCAGTACTGTGCATACTGGAATAAATGTGGCATAACTGAGGAATTCTATAAACAATCATAGATAAATACAAAATGACGTCTATGAAAGTCTCGAATGAGTTTTTTCATTGCTTTTTGTCCTTTCATCAAGGGAGATATTTAAATCATGCATGATAACTTCAAATAGACCTAAAATTACAAGTGGTGTGAAGAAATTGGATTTCAAAAGATGTGTAATTTGAGTTATTAATCGCTTCAAATTATGACGAGAAACGTCAGAGTATAGGACCAGGATCACGAATCTAGGCTGTCAAGCCTAATGTAAGAAAACAATGTAATGACGTACTGAGACTTGATATTTGACATATGTATCTTGCGACAATATAATTGCCTTGAGTTCAACGAAAAACCTGATAAATTTGAATGTCGGACGCCAACTTGAATATAAAAATTATGTTGTTTATCGATGATTATGCATATAGAATCAACAATTGACCGAAGAAGACCAGCTATTGTGTGAAAAAGGTCAGTTCTGGCAAATGTCTGTTTCGAGCTAAAAGTATTCCCTTCAAATTTGACGAATAATATTTACCAATACGAGTTTCGGAAGTCATCTTGAATTCCTTAATTATGTTTTCTAGCTGATGAGTATACATGTATATAAGAATAGAGCACAACTAGGCCCATAAATAGACAGATAGATTTATTTTCTGAATAGGCTTGGTTTTGTGGAATATCTGCTTTCATCTCCAGGTAAAGAGCAATATCTTGAATTGTCCGATGAAACCAAATGGTCACAATTTTGAAAATAAAGGTTTCATTCTTGGCTGATGATTATGCAAATTGAATGAAAACGAGCATAATGTGGTAAGCCATACTTCAATTTTGGTCAATGTAACACTACCAGGCCTGGGGGATCATTATGGCCCACTCTACCAAACGTTATACTATATCTCCGGAACAAGAACTTGAGAGCTGACTCTCTATGATTTTTAGTTTATCAAATTGGGGTCATTTTGAACATATTTGCAAGAGGATCATGGGTAAATTCAAACTGACGATCATGTTGGGGTAGCAGAAAATTTATTTTCGTCATTTTTCTTCAAAATTCTTGCTTTTGTGGGAGGGGAAATGGACAGAAGGTATTTTATTTCACTTCAGATTATTATTTACTAATTTATCATGCAGTTTTTGCGAAGAAAACGCATCAATCAAAAATTTGAAAAATCTCACACAAAAATCGCCCTAAAATTGCGTTTTTTTCTAAATGACGTCACTGTTGTGTCGTCATGGCGGCCATCTTATAGTGTGTTAAGTTTCATATCCATAGCTCAAGAAGTTAGGGGGCTGAAACTTATCATAATATACCCTTGGGTCAAGCTCTACCAGAAAATGTGAAAAATACAAAATGGCCGCGTTGATGACGTCACAGTGACGTCATTTTCAAAAACGGCATTTTTTGGTCGATTTTTCGGTTAGATTTTCCGAATTTTTTATTTTTACAATTTCTCGAGTAAACGGCTAGATTAAAAAAATGCAAATAAAGTGCTTTTTATTGAGGATAAAAAAAACAGGACGAAGTGCGCTTTTTCCATCCGTCCTGTGTTAAAATGTAACAGAGGAGATAAAATTTGACACAAACAGGAAGCCAGATAAATATTATTTGATTTACTGTATTAGTACACCCCGAGAGAGCGTATTTATTATCAAAGGCAAAGAAATACAGACAGATATGGATTTTTGTTCAATACGTTATAAAGTACTACACCCAGCCATCCATGAGGGTTAACTGCGACCACCGCAGTATCTAACGTATGCGCAAAGCTCACTGATAAAAACAGCTGGCCATGATTTACACTGGAAATCGATAAGCATACACCGCCCACTCCCTTTCTCTCTTTCCCGAGTGAAAGGAAATAATGTCCGGTAGGACAAAAATGTACGGGTCATATAATAACCGAGCTGAGACATTTTTCCTGATTTGTATCTCAGGTAAAGAAGTTTGTATATGTCGTCTGAGGAAATTAGAGACGAATAGAAAGCGGACGCCTGATTGCAAATTGAAATATATGTACCATTTTGATGCCCACAAATGTAATCTCCCGCGTGATGATATACTGAGTAAATAGACCTTGCCTGTAGCTCGTTTATTTGTTTTATGTTTGCTTAGATATTCTCCGAAAAATCAACATGAAAATGTTCCCTGTGATTTCCATTACTTTCACACCGACAACTGCGAATTTAAATAGGAGGCACGATAATAGCCATCGGTAAAAAGACAGACTCAGATTCAACACTCTATACGCATCCGCCTTTAAGGACTTCAGGGGACATAGCTCTCTTTTCGAAGCAGCGATCTCGGCGATTGCAATATTCTGATTCTCATGGTCGACTACAAAAGGTTTTTTATATATTTTCCGAAAAATCAACATACGAAAAGGAACAATGTTTCCTGTGAGATCCATTACTTTCACACCGACAGCACTTAAATTGCGAGTTCGAACAGGAGGCACGAGCTATCGGTAAAAAGACTGGCCCACAGTAATTCAGATCCAACACTCTTTACTCAGCCGTCTTCAAGGACTTCAGGGGACATATCTATCTTTTTCAAGCAACGACCTCGATGCTTGCAGTATTTCGATTCTCATTGTCGACTACTATAGGTTCTAAGTTAAGGGAATGCTTTTGTTCATAGTTTGCGCATGCCATCTAAGAAAATTAAAGAAGGATAGAAAGCGGACGCCTGATTATACATTTATGTATGTGTACCATGTGTGCATGGCGATAAACTGGGTAAATAAGCCTTTAGGTTTTTTTATTAGTTTTTGAACGAAATCCAACATATCAAAGACTATACTCCTACAGTTGACTAACATTATCTCGCACAGCATATATTATATCACCGGTCTTCTTTTTGACAGACCACTGACAAGAAAAGGTCCTCCATCATATAAACGGGAGCGAGGGTGGTGGACAATGCGGGACGTTCATGAGGTCATTTGACAAAGCATGTATTTTTTCTTACTAGCATCCCAAGTTATTCTCTTCAGCGCTTATCTGTTTCCGATCTCACAACCACCACCACCACCACCTCCATCAAACACTCTGTCTAATATTAAACTTGTGGGATGACAGTTAATAATATTGCCCCATATACAGCTTGCTGCGAAACACCGGTATGGATTAAAATTCACCACAAAGCCGTTAGGATTAAATACTACCTAGTCAAGAGCAGTCCATCTATCCCACAGACATTCTATAGCCAAGATATTTTTCCAGCTGATTCAACCATTTATTTTGTAAATATCTTGTATTCCAGAGCAAGTAAACTTACTGTCAGTTTCAGCGGTTGGACTAGAAAAATAAAGTGCCTTTTATTGGGATTGAAACAGGAAAAAGTGCGATTTTCCAAGCCGTCCTATGTATTAATATGTAACAAAAATGATAAATTTTGAAACGGAAAGAATCAAGAATATATTTATGTAATTTAAAGTATTAGTACACCCCAAGAATGCTTATTTATTATACTTTCTGGTGATATCAAGGGATAAGAAAATAAATAGATAGTATTCAATACATTATAAAGTCTTACACCCAGCCATGTATGAAGGCTCACTGTGACGCATGCTCAAATCTCTCTGATGAAAATAGCTGCCCATGCCTTTCTTGTGTGTTTTAGTTTGAGCTCTCTGCCACAATATCACATATTAAGAGCATACGCCTTCCGTATGGATCATATCTTTATTTGTATGAATCTAGATTTCATTCCCGAAGCAAATCGAGTTATTCCCGAGAGGAAGCGGGGAGTGAACTAGTGGCCCTTAGACTAGTATGACATGACCTCTCAACTTATCAGAGACTGGATGAAATATGGTCATGTCAAAAGGCGGCCATCATCTAGGAAATGTTACGTATGCAGATAGTTCATTGATCGCCTAAACAACACAATCGCATTGGCAGGATTGTTTGTATCTTACCGATGAACGGATCAGAATTACAGTAGGGCAGAAATAACATAACTTGAACACGATACCCTCGCGTAAAAATCGTGGCTGAAATGATGCTGAGCTAAAAGTTGACGTGTCGTCCAAAGAATACACCGGAGACTACGGGCCTACTACGGGACTGCATCGATGGTCATGTCGGGGAAAAACGCAGTTATGAAAGAATGTTCTTTTTTAGTCTGTGAATAGCGTTGTGTATATAATAAAATTTGTTTAGATATAAAAAGAGTGTTCTTCTGTTATGGAGAAGTGGTATAACAAAATAACAAATGACCTTATTGACTTTCTTCATTATAATATTCCGACTGCAGTTTCGAACTATGTTCTTGTCAAGGAGTATTGCACGGAAGTAACGGAATGATTATATACCATATATACGTTGTCACTAAACAACAACTCCATGGTTTCACAAGTTGAAGCCTGCAAAACAGATCGATTAACTTCTATACGTTATTGAAGCTAAATAAGTGAGACGAATACATCTGGAAGTTGATACAATACCTACATAATTTATAATACTAGCTGATTTAATGACAACGTACAGGCTTAAGACTTGTTGCTACCATTGAATGTTGGGGCACATTCTCTTCGAATGTCGACTTCATGAAAAGAAAAATCCTTAAGAGACAGCTTTAAAATGTAACCGTTGCACTTGTCTAAGTTTATGCCATATTCAAGATAACGATGTGAATAACAAAACGTAGTGATGTTTTCCCCCAACATTTCACTCGTATTCTATCTCGGAGATAATCTTGCATGTGACGTAAACTTGCAAAAGTACCACAGTTACACTTTAAATGTATCGCACATTCTCTAATATTCCGGTGTGATGGATAAGAATGTCCTGGTGATGACTTTCCCTTTTCATATCCTTTTCTATTGCAACCAAAAAGGGATACTTGTCCCCAATGTGAAGAAAAGTGTCCTAGCTAGAAGATAGGAGCCGTACACTCTTAGCCACCGGACATTCTTAGACTCCACACCGGCTCACTGACAGGAAGCAGTTATTTGCATTATCAATCTGCTGTCTATGTACTAGTAATCTTGAACGTATATCAGTTGTTTTTCCGGTATATTGTTTTCAGCTGTTCGCACAGACAAGAACGAAGACAACGAATCACACGGCATATTGAATTTGACCTTAAAATCAGAATCTTGATACCTAATACTGCACCATGCTTTGATTTTTCACATTTGGAGACCCGTGTATCCAATCGAGTATCTGAAAACTGAGCACATGTCAGAATTTTGTTCACGCTTGAAATTTTTACTGTTGATAATGGTAGAGTTCGAGACAATATCTTCAACATACTTAAGGCATTAATTATACTGGAATATATATAAAGCCTTGTGCCATATTCTTTCACTTTCTTTTTCACTCACCAGTTGCCTAGTATAAGGCCTCACCGCGCTTTTCACTGATTTCACCCCAACCCCCAACCCCCACCCCCCCGTTATTGGGCTCACTGTATATACCGGTATCAGCTGTCATTCATTGTTCAAAGCAGTATGCGCTTCTCTGCTTCTATGATTAATTAAAACTTAATTATTTTCGCAGCTTCCGTCTGGTATCCATTCCCGATATTCTCTGGCATATTAAATAAATATACTGTGTTGCTCATTGCATTAATTCCTGACGCTGAAATACAATTATGTTGAAATATGGAATCGCAAAACAGTTTCCTGTATTGTATTCGGAGTTACATTTATGACGTAGGAGATCATACAGTCAAACGCCTTTGCACTAAGTTTCTCATGTTTGGTGATAATTTTCACACACTAGTGAGATGAGATCGTAGCTTCCTAGGTCGTTGACTACATTCGTATTTGTCATCTCAATTCCGTTTTGGCAAGGGTAAGGTGCCATGAAATCGATATGTAGTTAAGATGTACATGGTCTTGAGATGAGGAAAAAATATGAACTTGACAGATTTATTATATTCAAGAAAACGAAACTTAACATTTGCGACAACATTTTCATATCTTCGGGACACAATCGGTGACTGTTTTGATCACCAAATCGAGCCCGCATTCATTGAACTTTATTTCATGCTTTCTCGAATTTGAAGCTGAAAGTGTTGAAAATATTCGTCTGTTCGTGTAGAAATTATCCCCGGGAAATATTGATTAGGATATGTATTTGACGATTGAAACTGACTTTCTAGATAATTTCGCACATGAATCCTGTATTACAGACGTTTCCAAATCCCCGATCAAATTATGAGAGGTGGAATGGAGCTGTCCCCTCCTCACTGATTATCACCACCGAAACCAACTCGTTACCTGATGTCCTGAATCACTCAGTTGTCAAAATATATTTTTATACATTGTCAGCATTGAGCCAGACAAAGTTCGGACCATTGCTTTAGACGAACCCAACAATATTCACACACCCTTGAATCATATTTACTTGGAAATATGAATAGAACAAAGAAAACGTCACAGAAGTGACTAATGACGGAACTGGTAACTATAAGAAATGCGCCTTGCCGGCATCATTGAAAAGCGATTGAGCGAGTGAGTGAGTGAGTAGGATTTAACGTCGTTTTCAACATTTTTTTCTACATGGTGCCTACATGTGCCAGAACACGAGAGTGTCCATAGTTCCTAATATCATTATCGGCATCATTGAAACTGTTGACCGCTTCTCTCTTGCTGGAAACTAGCCTATGTTTATGTAAACTGTCTTATTTTTTTAATTTGGTGCTAATGCTGTTATACGAAATGGGAATTTAGATTGTGAAGGCGGAAATTATTCAATGGACGACGGCTTAATTTTGAATAACGGACAGGACTTTTGTATGCCAAGCTTCTAGATGCTACTTACTTTTCACGGGAGAAGAAATTTGACAATAATAAAAGTAAACTACAGAAACTAAACTGTAAAGGTTTCGTTAAATGTCGTCGGAACATGTTTGATTGTTCTTGCTAAGAGAATATCCACTTAATATCGTTATATACATGGGCTAATCACTCGATCGGTGGTTTCAGCCATGACGGAAAGTACCTTCAACCGTAGCTCTCAAACAAATGTGTACCAACCTGGCGTAATATATTCATTTCTCACGTCTCCATAACATTTCTCTTTTTCAGACAGTTTCGTGCTTATTTGCGGTCGCTTTGCCCCTGTGGTAAGCAAACAGCACCTCCCAAGACTGACGTCTCCTCCAAAAGTAGCGGAAGTGGGATGAAGACTACGTCAGTCTCATTGACAGAAAATGGCAGACAACGAGAAGAATCAATGTCAGGACAGCCATGAAAAACTAAGTCCTACGAAGTTCAGCAACACACGGTCTTAATATTGTACACGTCTGGATATTGTTATTAAGTGTTTAACCCACCTTCTAATTGAATCTCTGAAATCGAAAGCCTTCACTACTTCTTTCAATAAATTATGTAAATCTAAGTTTTCTTTTTCAAAGTCTGACAGCGAAAGTAATCCAGGGGAACTTTGCCTTCACTAAATAGCATCAGATCATTTTATAGTCGCACGCTTTATCCGAAGTAGCTTCCCTGGACAAATTCCTTCTGACCAGTTTATCTAGAATCAACTTAATACAGGATGTGATATAGGGTGCGGCTAGCTTACAAATCGCGCTCAACAGCGTTTTTTCAAAACGTTGCAAATTTTATAAGGGTTTGTGGGACATGTTATCATGCGTTGTGTTTGATAATAGAAACCTTACATACCCAGCGTTATGTTTTTATTCTACTGGAAATCCATCGATACCAGAGACTTTTGTCCTTTAGTGTATTCTTTAAAGTACGTGTCAGCTCGGCATAGTAAATACATAGCTCTTCAAAATTCCTACTTACTATTCTAGAGCAACATGCCACGTATTTCTTCCAACCATCCAATATGGGCTCTTAAGAGCATCGTTCGTATACAAGTTTACCATTTTGATATAACGCAGTTTTATTAATTAGTACTTTCAGATGAGAGAGAGGGAGAGAGAAAACGTTGATATTAGGTTGACCCATTTAAAACGGGTAAGCTTCATCAAGTGTACGTCAAAACAACGTAGAAGAATCGTCTGTCCGATCTTTTGGTGATTACCTTGCGGACGTTGAAAAAAAGCCAGATATACCTGGCCTTGTATTTGTGGTTCATTCGTCAAACGTCTGTATAGATGTGATTATTCATTAGATCTAGGAAAGCTTTCCAGACTGTGTGGCTGACCTGTCCATACCAATACCGTGTGTGGTTGACGTGTCCATACCAATACCAAGTTTTAGACCCCACGTGTTAGGTATTGAGAGATGGGTTTAGATGGGCGTTGATTTCATTTACATTGTTAAAGAAGACTATCGGTGTTTGGGCAATACTGGTTTACTTATATGATAGGCGTGTCATGCATTGATAAGGTCATTACCAGATAATTTCCAACATAACTTTTGATGATTTTGACTATTTTATATTCAAAATTGTCATTACAAAGAATGGTTCGGTTCGGGAGGGGTATGCAAGGTATCTTCGCCCCATTCTGATCTGATATTAGTTACAGTCCTTGGGTCAGTACGACTATCTTGTAAATAGATTATTAAACTGAAGCCGCGGTTTTAGGAGTGAACGAATCCTTGATAGTTCATAGATACTATACTTAATGTATAGACTATAATGCGAATGCCGTGTTGTTGTTAGAAAGATGAAATTGGTACAAGAAAGTCATTTCACTTTATCTTTGACATCCTAAAATGCCAGTACTTGTTTCAGTCGTCTAGGCAAGGCAAGGCAAGGCAAGGCAAAGAGGGGACTATTTGCGCATGTAGGAACTGTTATTGTTCAGCTAAATCAGAAGAGACCTCTTCATCTATGGTAAATGGTTCCCCTGTCTCTTTGCAATATTTGTATCAAAGCAGGTGTCTGTGTGTTAAATACATTTTAGGTAATATTTTTGTTTGAAAATGTATGTAATATTTAGACCACGATGTATATACAGCGTTGATGCAATGGTGTTTCAACGCAGAAAGACCTTTAATCAGCGTCAACTGAACGTTAGCATGCTGCCTGAGTCTTGTTATCAATTCAACTAAGATATGTGTAACAAATTTGGATCGAGAATAAAACTAGCAGACTACACCATATATACATTCATTGTGCTTTATTTCTAAAATTTGACGACCTTCAATTTGTTCGGCCATTGGACATGTTCAACCCCATAAGTCCGCATTCCGTGGCAAATTTCAGTCGGTATTTTCTCAGGGGAGTTTTTGGAGTGATGCTCCTCATTCTAATAATGAGGGATATACGATGTAACCATGCTTAGTAGAGTTGTATCATGGCATTTGGTGTATTATTTGTGGGGCAAACGGTATAAGGACGAAGAGGGCAAATAGGTCAAGAATTGACGTATCCTGGCAATTACAAGCGTCTAGTCCGTCATTCATAATTCAGCCGTCGTCCATTAAAGAATATCCGCGTCTATAATCCAAAGACCTATTCCATATTACAGTATTAGCACCAAATTCAAAAAGACAATCATAGTATACATAAACATAGACTAGTTTCCTGCAAGAGAGAAGCGGTCAACAGTTTTCAATGATGCCGACAAGACATCGTGATGTTCCAAAAGTATAAAATCCGTTTCGCTGATCAGTATTCTTAATCCATAATTATCGTTGTAAAGTCGTCATCTAGAGAATGATGTATCTCAGTCACGCTTTGATTGTGACTGTTCATATGAGCACCACGAGGATCTTGAAGTACATGGGTTCATACAGCCCCTAGCCCCGGGTTAAGCGGAATTATACACAAGTTACGAACCGTAGCGCCTAGATCTTGCACGTTACATTCGTATTTTGCTATCAGCATGCAATATGTATCGCCAAATTTGATAAACTTTGAGTGGAGGCGCTTGGTGGAATAGCGCTGTTTTATGAGTTTCTGCAACAAAGTTTTGTGACGTTGATTAAAATTTGAAATTGACTCTTAACATGTCATTTCTTTTGGCCGAAGAGATGAGTGTTGGGTGATTTGGATTACGTGTCAAGCTTTGCCAGTGTCGAGTAATTGGGTGTGATTAGGAAGGACAAATTAATGTACTTAGAAAAATAGGATACGGGTATGCTACACAAAGGAAATAAGAAGACCTTTTAACCGAAACAGAGTTATAGTTCTAAGCATACACGGTCAGGCAAATGGACCGTATTGATAATCGAAGTAGATCACGTTACACCAAAGTAGTAAACGGGTGTGTATTGTCATTCTGTCAAAGTAAAGTTGCGTAATAGAGCTGAAGGATAAAAGAGGGGAAGTTGTGGTGGTGGTGGCTATTAAGAAAATTCTCAGGAACGGGCACATTCCAGAGACAGTTCAAACTATGGAAATGATGGTATAGGATTACAATGAAGTATTTCAAGACGTTTTGACGTATAAATATAGTTTTATTATTACAAACAAGAGTAAAACGTATGTTTGCAAGAGACGCAATTGTTCGATTGTTTTGCAATGGGGGGTCCGGATGTAGAGAGATTAGGAGTCGGACGTGTTTACGCTTCGCTCCGAGAAATTTGTTTAATTCTGCGGATTTCAGCTGATCTTACCTCTGATTTTTGTGTAGTATATTTTGTAAACACTTTTGACAAGTAACTGTGATGAAATTTTGGAATTACTTCTCAGTTTTTTGCTGCTCAGGGCGTTATTTGCCTTTGACGGTTCCGTCCGGTTTGGGAGGGCAGAGGTCTGCCGTTACTACCTTCTCAGTCTTTGTGACTGAGAGGGTCGGCGAATTGTTTTCTGTCTCTGTTTCTTTTCTCTGTTTGTTCGCTGTCTGTAAATATTTCGTATTCTGCTGGTTTATATATTTCCTTGTTGGTTTGGTTTAGTTTGTAGTTGGTTCGTTTTTCGTTCGGCTTGGCTTAGGTTGATGTACATAGTGAAGGTATATAGCTGTCCGTTTTAGGCCTAACCCTCAGAATACAGGTTTGCGCTAGTCTTTGTTCTCTGTTCTTTTGTTCCTCGGTGTCGCCGGGCAAATCGCAAGATTTAGAACTGAGCTATTGTTTTGCCTAGACCTGGGGTTCTCTTGAAGAGAAAGTGTATTGTTTAGTAACACTGGTTGTAGTATACACCTTTAGAGTGAGGCTCCCTCGGGGAGTAGTCAATGTGTACTCAGTGGGAGAGCGCGCTGTTGAGGTGTGTGCGTGTCACTCGTTGTAGTTGTGGTGAGACTCCCTAGTGGGACTTTGATTTTTTTTACTATGGCGTTTAGAAAGTTTGATAGACAACTGAGCCTAAAACTCATAGGCTTACAGAACGCTATTACGATTGATATATATCACGCATTGAAAGACACCGTTGGATCAGGACGGTCAGTTCTTACAGGTCTGTCACGAGTATCAAACACCCTGTAAAACGACACCCTAGCAAATGAAATTGCTAAAATTCGCCTAATGCTGGGAGATATACGCGTTGGAGATCAACGTGGTCATTTTGAGAAAGTAGAACCAAGGAAATTGCTTGTAAAGATGAAAGGACCATGCGACTTCCCAGATTCTGCTATTATAACTGAATTTGAGTTCTATGGTGATGTTCTCTCTATAGCAAAAGAGTTCTATTCGTTTGATAGAGTTTGAGACAGGAGTTTCGAAGAATTTGGATGTCGAGTTTCAAACGTACTCTTCCTTCTATTTTAGTTGGAGGTATGAGGCGTCCTGTTTGGTATAAAGGTCAAGTGAAAATATGTTATTCTTGTGTATCAGGAGATCATATAAACTCGAAATGTCCTTTAAAATAAAAATGCCTAATTTGTCAAACTGTCCAAAGGCCAAAAAGGTATCTAGAAATACCGTGACTAACAATGAAAGAAATTCCTTGGGTTCTCGTCCTGTTCCCCTCGCAGAAGTTCGAAAAGAAATTTATCCAAGGCTCTCAAGAAGACAAAAATATCTGTCAGCTGGAGAGTCTCAAAAGAAAAAACAAATGACATCGGTCATCAGAAGATAGACTCCGCCGGGAGAAACGAGAAAACCACAAAAGAGAACGAGAAAACCACAAACCACTACACGTCAATCCTCGACGAGATGGAGGGAAATTGTGGTTCGGAGGATGACGATGTTGTCAGTGATAGTGAGAATGGTAGTTGAGGTGTGGATACCAAGCCAAATGATCAGAACTGTGCTATTGATCATACTGAAAGTGTTGACATCGCATTGACTTCGGTCCAAATGATTCAGGGAGATGTTATCTTATCTGAATTGAAGAGTAACGACTTACCGGATACTAGTCGGGTCAGGATGCATCTGTACAGTCTGTTGATTCATGCGTTAATCATATTCACTCTGGTGCGGATTTGAACTTTACACCAAATGATGAATTAATGAATGAATTCACAGATCATGAAAGTAATCAACAGTCCTGTAGTAAAAAAGTTACATCGAATCAGAAAAAGAAAAAGGAGAAAGCCTTAGATATCGAAAACGGCAAGGATCGTAAAATAGTTGATACTACCGCTTCTCCTACCAACGATTCACCTATGGTCTCTGATGATGAGTATGTTTATTATAATGAACGTCCAGTGAAAGGCGAGACTTTCTTGAATAAAAGGTCAAAAGACTTGTTGGGACAAGGGAGAGAGAAAGATGTTAATATCAGAAAAAGTAACAAAGAAGAGAGAGCAGAAAAGAAAAATAATAAGAAAGCTCAGAAAGAATTACCCAAAATAAAACGTTCACAATGGCTAAGTTAACCTTCTATATCTTGGCTTGGACAGTTTTGTATGTCATTTCATTATACAGACTAAAAATGGCACAGTCACCAACTATCATTCAGTGGAACTGCAGTGGAGTTTGGTCAAATTTGAATGAACTCCAATTATTAACTCAAGATTATGAGCCGGCGGCTTTTTGTCTCAACGAGACCTTTCTGAAGAAAACAAATAAAGATAAATTCAAATTTCGCCAATACACACCTTATCATTCCTACGCTTCAGACGAACATGAAAAAGCTACATGCGGCTCTTCAATATTGATTAAAATGGGTGTTTTACACAGTCCTGTTGATTTAGTGAAAGATTTACAAGCTGTAGCAGTTCGTATTACCTTGAATTCTGTTTTCACATGATGCACAGTGTAATACCTTCTTCTGGTAGTCTCCGTCTTCGTGAACTTCAGAATCTTCCGAAAATCAGCTTCCGAAACCTTGTTTATTGATGGGTGATTTTAACGGCCGTAATATCCTCTTGGATAATGAAGACAATTGTAAAGGTAAAATTCTTGACAATTTTATGCCAAATAATTGTTTGTGTATTTTTAATGGTGGTTCTTATACACACATGAGCAGTGTGACTAACGTCACAGGACCTACAAAGTAGAGTAGGTATTAGGACTCGAACTTGAACTGAACTCTTGGAAATCCCCACCCCCAGTTGAAATCCTGCCTATATTAAGATGGGCACCGCCCAAGTCAGAATCGCCAGTGATTTTCATCAAAAATCACCAGGAATTTTCATAAAAAGTAGGTCAGCTCAGAACTTGTTGGAAACAGTCTTCTAATGCGCCTTCATTCCAAAATTAAATAACGATCGCCGATTTAATTTTACAATTTTTTAACTAAAGGAAACAGATTGAATAATAAAGGTTCAGTAGATTTCAAGCTTTATGTGTGAAAATACATTTACATCTCTTTAATGGTTTTCAGTGCCCTTGTCCAGGATCAAAACAACTTTTTGAATCACATTATTTTCCCAACAATACAACACATTTTTATATATACTACTATAGTAGAAAGGTAGTATTTATGTAGTTTACGGTAATTCAACTCAAGACCAACACCTTCTCTGCACAAGATAATAATGATTCTATGTCATTCTCCTGAGCATAACCGGTACAAAGACGAATAAATAGCGTCTCTACATCACGTTGTTATCTAGATATATAAGACAACACATTTTGGGTATCGGCAATCTGATGAATGTACTATTCCGGTTTTCTTGTTTCACATTATATTCTATGGCGGTTGATCGGTGATTTTCTTCATTGATAAACGTTAAACCACCTCAGCTTCGTTGTGTGAATCGGAATTGCATTGATGTGACACACCAACACACTCCGTGGCAGTGATTCTGTATCCCCTAATCAAGGAATCAAAATGGATCAAGATTTGAAATGACAAGAAAATTTAGACATATTTTGTTTACACATGTAATTTTTTGTTTAAATTATATCCCAGTGTGATATATAGTCAATATTCAAGAGGTACAAAAAAAACCTCAAAGTATGTTCTCATATTTTCACATCATGATCAAAGTTACTTTATCTAGTTAAATTCTACCCAAAGAAAATAAATTAAGACCCTTTAAACATGCCGTCATGGCTTTGTTTCACCCTCAGTAAACTTTTATCATTGTCGCTCACACAGACTAATCTGAAGGATGATACCACATCTTTCTTTCTTCTGCTGGGTTATTGCACCAGGCTGACTTAATTGGTTGATGTAGGGTATTTCACCATCAGTGGGTAATTTGACCTGAATTTGAAGCCTGATGTGGTCAGTGATGAAATGTTTGGATGTGAAATAGGATACACGTTAAAGGCCACAGTTTACATATATCTATAACAATATACTGTGTATTGAGGCTGGCATAGCGGTGTAGATAAATGCACTAACAAATGATGGAAAATTAGCATTTCCTATTTCATAAAAACAATTACGGATGGCATATCCCACCACTGTGTTATATATACAGTGAAACATACAGCCAAGGGTCCCCGATGGGCATTACAGTGTACTCGCTGAGCCATCAATAAATAACAAAAAAAATAATTATAAATCAAATTTTAATCAGAATTCGGTCAACTCAGAACTTGCTGGTAACAATGCCCTAATGCACGTTCATGCCAAAAATCAAGGTTCTAATGTCAACGGTTCTCCTTATTTTGCCGACGAAAGGATTCGGATGGACTGACTCACTCATTACCGGACAATTTGCGATCTGTAGCCTACTTCGTAGGAATTTGTCCTCAGTTCATGAGACCTATTCAGCATTAGATATCTCACTTTGCGACCTTCGTTTTCTTGAAGAATGTTCTTGGTATGTTCATGATGACCTTTGTGGAAGGGATCACATTCCCACTGTCTTAAAAGCTGTTCATTCAGCTGGTGATCCTCATTCCACAAGATATAATTTCAAGAAAGCAAACAGGCCCGAATTTGAAAGGCTTTGTTCATAAAAGCTACAAACAGCCTCTTTCGCTGATGTTCCAGATCCTATACAGTTATTCTCAGATATACTGATAGAAATTGCCAACCAAACCATTCCCACATCTTCAGGGAGTTGCACATATTAAGAAACCTTGGCTTAATGATGACTGCAAAGAAGCACGAAAATGCAGGAAGAAAGTGGAACGATATTTTCGTCGACATCCTGATCCTTCAGAGTTACAGGCGCTAAAGCGCGTAGAACCATGAAACAGCATAAACGTGATTTGGAATATGATCCAAAGAATAAAAGGCAAAAGCTCCAAGTCCAGCGTTCATCATCTCAACGATGAAAACCAGGTGATTATTGACAGAGTAGAAATTGCAAATAAATTAAGCGAAACAATTGTCAAAAATTCTTCGTCAGAAAATTATGTACCTAAATTTCAAAGTTTACAAAAAAAAGAGAAGAGAAAAATGAAATTAAATTCCCCTCCGGTTACCATGAAAGGTATAACGCTATGTTTACAATTGAAGAACTTCATGCTTCTCTCATGAAAGCTAATGATTCTACTGCAGGCCCTGATAATATTTATTAGCTTTTGAAACATCTACCTGAATCTTCTCTAGATATCCTATTACGCATATTCAACAAACTTTGGACAAGAGAAGACTTTCCACCGTCATGGCATAATGCCATAGTTACAACAGTACCAAAGCCTGGCCGTGACCATACAGACCATTGTAATTATCGTCCGATTTCACTGACTAGCTGTGTTTGCAAAACAATGGAACGCATGATAAATGATCGCTTTGTTTGGTACCTCGAAACTGAAAAGTTCCGTTTTTCGTATGTCAAGATTCTGAAAGATCTTCAAAATATGGGATTAAATAGCCGTTTACCCGTTTTTATTTCCAGCTTTTTGAATGATAGACAATTCCAAATTCGTTTGGGTACAACTATGTCTGATCATTTTGATCAGGACCAGGGTGTCCCACAGGGCAGTATTTTGTCTACTACTCTGTTTGGTATCAAGATCAACAGCTTTGCTGCAATAAATCAATTGATGGTTCACTCTTGGTAGACGATTTCAACATATCGTGTAGTGGAAAAAGTATACACAATATATTTGTCTAAATAGAATTCAGAAATGGTGTCTAGAAAATGGCTTCAAATTCTCCAGGGCTAAGACAAATTGTGTGCACGTTTGCAGAAAATAATTCCAGCACAAAGATCCAGTACTTACATTAGATGGACCTGAAATCAAAGTGATAAGAAAGGTCAAATTCTTAGACATAATGTTTGACCAACAAATAACATTCAAATTGCATAAAAATTGCTTGAAAGCCAAATGCACGAAAGCTCTAGAAGGTAGTTGCCAGAGCTATAAGTCGGGAGGAAATCAGCAAGCTTGTCCGTTCCAAACTTGATTATGGTTCTATTGTTTACAATGGTGCAAGCAAGTCAAACTTAGCAAAGCTAGATCCTATTCTCCATTAAGGACTAAGATTTAAGACTCGTATATGGAAGCAGATGACATTCCTTTAGAACTTCGAAGAATTAAACTATCGCTGCAATATATCACAAAGTTGCGGCTGGTATTAAAGTTAGCCAAATTTTATTTAACGAGCTCTTGCCAACTCCATCATGGCAGTTAGCCAAACAAGAAGTAGATATTCCACTGACAAAATATAAAAAGGCAGACACGAGCCAGCTCGTGTATACACACGAATTTGGTCTACTGAGATAGAAATACAGATCACATCAGGCTATTTATACAGATGGTTCTAAAGATGGTGAGAGAGTAACATGTGCTACTATCTTTTGTTCCAAAACTAAAACCTATCGTCTACCAGGTAAAAGTTCCATATTGAATGAAGAAGCAAAAGCTCTGTTATCAGCTTTAGAAGGTATTGGGTCCACTAAAAGGAAAAAAAATATATCATATTCTCAGATTCACTGTCGTGCCTTCAAGTTATTAAAAGTGGAAATTCAACTCATCCCACCATCCTGAAAATTCTACAATAATATGACATTATATTTGATCAACATATAGATATTGTGTATTGTTGGGTGCCTAGTCACGTTGACATCAAAGACAATACTGAAGCTGATAAAATGTCTAAGACGGCTCTGGATGAGGAGGTTGATCCTGTTGGAATCCCATACAGCGATTTCAGACCATCTAGCTGTGCTTATGTAAGAAAGCTGTTTCAATCTTTATGGAATACTATGGATAATAACAAACTTCACGAGTTTAAAAAACTATTGGTTATAATCATCTGAACAGCCAGAAACGTTTCGATCAGGCCATGATTAGACGATGTAGGATCGGGGATAATAACAAACTTCACGGGTTCAAAAAACTGTTGGTTATACTCATCTGAACAGGCAGAAACGTTTCGATCAGGCCATGATTGGACGATGTAGGATCGGCCATAAACGATTAACTCACGAATATTTGCTAAAAAAGTGTCGGTACCAAGGTGCCACATATTCTCATAGACTGCATATATTTTAAGATTGTAAGGGATACTTTTTATCGAGCAGCTACGCTGGAAGATCTTTTTAGCCGAGTAAACGAAGATTGTATTTTAGATTATTTGAGAGAGGTCGGTTTGTTGTACAGATTTTAATGTCTGTACCTGTTTTAACGCATTAGTTTACTGAGTTAGTAACTTGAATACTTATAATTTTGTTTGATCGGCGCTATATAGCTGAAATATTGCTGGACACCACGTTAAACCTTAATTCTCTCTCTCTCCTGCTTTGCAATGACGACAACGCCCAAGTAGTTTGATGCGTTGTGTTCGGAGAGTTGTACGTGGACGGTGTTGCAGAGAACCAAAAAATGGCTGTTGTAGGCTCGGTAAGGATAAGTAAGATTAAAATGACTTAAACTTGGATACCTTAGCCACTTCATGGATAAAATGTTTACCATTGCGCAAAGTTGCCATTGCGTTAGGAAGTTGAACGATGTGTATAGATTGAACGATGCTCATGGGGCAGTTAAAAAGTACTGCATGTGGATTGGAGTAAGTGCAAACAAAAACTCATCGCAAACTATTCAGTAGAAATGGGTGAAATTTTTCAACCTTCCCAGCGATTGGATGATACACACCCACACCTAATATCAGCTTGGGTCACCTTCTATGCTTCAGGCTACGAAACATTCCCGATCTGTTAACCCTACACGTCATCCCTTCAAAAAGACCACAAATTTCTCTTTTTTTTGGTCTTCGATGCAACGAATAATCAACGGCCTGTGGTACGGTTGGCAAGTATGACATTTATTCTATTCAGCTGCAAATTTAAATTCACTGTTCGCTACAGGCTTATCCGGGAGACTATTTGCGAAGCCTGGCAGAAAAAAAAGCAAAATCGTCGTCACTTGTACAAGCTCGCATAGCTTAACGCTATCTGGCTTGGACATTTTGGGACCTGTCCAGACCTTAAAATTTCCCTTACCCTTAAGTTAGGGGGCTGACACTTACCACAATATACCCTTGGATCAACGCTACCAGAAAATGTCAAAAAATTCAAGATGACCGCTTTGGTGACGTTACAGCGACGTCATCTTCTTTCTCCAAAACAGGCATTTTTGATCGATTTTTCGTTTTTTTTTTAATTATGTGTCTTCTTTGCACAAACTTCACGATAAATTTGTAAATAATAGTCTGATGTGAAAAAAATAGCTTTTGAATTTGCCCATGATTCTCTACTCGGGGAGTTTATACAAATAGGCACAAAATGACCGCAATATGATAAACTACAAATTCGCGGAAGGTCAGCGTTCATTTTTGTCATTCCGGATATAGGGAAGAAAGTTTGTTAGGGGGGCATGATACCCCCCACCTGGTAGGGTTACATGTCGACTGTCAACACCTGCCAAGAATTTTACCAGCTGGTTGCACTTGAAATAAACTACTTCCTGTCGAGAGATGAACGATCCTTAACCAGGGAGTTTTTGTTAATACTGCCGAACGTGTAAATCTTTGTTAGTCTGGTGCATATTTACCATATTTTCACCAGTTATCAGGTGTTAAAAAACTGCCCTCTGCTCAAGCATAGCAAAGAGAGTGGAAGAAGGAGGCACGTCTCAATGCACCTGTCGGTGCTATATCAGCTCAGACATATTTTAAACGATTCACTTTAATCATGTGCAATTTCTGGATTATGTACCCGGGCTACATAGATGAGAATAAAGAATAACAGTAAATCAGACTGCGTGACATCTCCACTTTAGCATGCCAGGAAAGTCTTTGTATAAAACAAGAACGGTACCTCGTAATATGTTGTGTAACAGCTATGTTGTCCTGGCACAAGGGGGACTTCTGTAGGGTTTAGAAAGTGTGTGTTGCCATACAGTTTCACCAGTAAATACAAAATTGTGATTAACTCCATCATCATCATTGGTGAATCACTGAGGCTGCAGTACCATACATCCTTCAGATTTAATTGTAGTTGTGGATGAGCTTACACTGCTTTTTTCATCTCCGTTGTCTTCCTGCTTTGAATTTCGGTACAAGGTTTATTTGTCAAACACTAAACCCAGCTTCTACTTATAAAGGTGGTACAAGTAGTCTTTGAGCTGAATTGAACAAGCAACGATCAAGTTTTTGATAGCTTTGAATAGCTTGAGGCTTGGACTAAAGACCATTTGGGACGGGGATATGATTTGACTCCACGATATTTCTGCACTCCGGAAAGTGGTATAAGGGCACGAACATTCCAAGATTCAGTGCTTTGCAAATTGGAGCGATAGCCAAGAGGTATGAAAAATTGACGACACTCCGACCCGAGAATACGGTAGCTTCTCCGGCGTAACCTTAGTATCTCAGCCGCGCTTTTATTGCGATGGTTCATGTGGAAAATATGACCCCTAGCACCGACTTAAGTGGAATAGATACACTACCTCGGGAGCTGTGATAACAGATCAGCTCAAGGAGATAACTCATCTGATGTTAAGGGTTGAACATCGAGGACGTCTGAAGGAGTAAATGCTTCAACATGGGGTGAACTTGCTAAATGCAAGAATACCAAGAAAAACTAACCTGTAATACCCGACGTCGCACGACTTAAATTGTCCACCAAAACAATAAACCTACATATATTTGTCGGATGACACGTGCAGAGGGCGGGCCGCGGGGACTAACAATCCACCAGAAGAATCCTACCATATACAGGAAATAATTTGGAGCGATATGCATGAGGTGGGAACAATTGACGACGTCTGGTGAATAAAGAACAACCACATGACTCCTCAGGAAAGCTTCCCTCGACACCTCACATTAAGACTCGAGAATACGGTGGATTTTCGGACGTAACCTTAGTATCTCAGCCGAGCTTTTGCGTTTTTATTGTTGGTGTTCATGTAGAAACTATGAAGTATCAACACGACCCCTAACTCCGGCTTAATTAGATATGCTGGCTCGAATTAGATCGAGCATTTGACGACATTCAATTTGTTCCGGCATTGGATATGTTGAACCCCTTAAGTCCGCATTCCGTTGCAAAACTTCAGTCGGTATTTTCTCAGGAGTGTTTTTGGAGTAAAGCTTCTCATTCTAATAATGAGGGATATACGATGTAACCATGCTTAGTAGAGTTGTATCAGGACATTTTGGGGCAAACGGTATAAGGACGAAGAGGGCAAGTAGGTCAAGAATTAAACTATCCTGCCAATAACGTACGCGTGAAAACCATGAGGCAAATCGGAACTTCGTTGTTGACATTTCTTGAGAGTTGTAAAAAGCAATGAAATCACTCGCGATAAGCAATAATTGTACTTTTCAATGAATATCCGGGAATATGATAATTTGATATAAAAATTGAGTAAATGTGAAGTAAACAAATTTGAATTACGGTTTCGAATTGATTGTTCGCTTGATAACGGCAAACATTTGAAATGGATTATTAACATTTCATTCCTTGAATCAGTCAGATTTAGATTACGCATCAAGCTTTGGCAGTGTCGTGTAATTAAATAAATCGGCTACAGAGCAAGGATTGGGTGTGACTAGGAAGGACATCTTAAAGTACTAAGAAAAACAGGATACTTGTATGCTACACAAAGGAAATAAAAAGACTTTTTAACCGAAACAGAGTGATAGTTCTGAGCATAGTTTGTCAGGCAAATGAACCGTATTGATATCCGAAGTAGATCCCGCTACAACAAAGAAGTAAACCGGTGTGTACTGTCTTTCTGTCAAAGTAAAGTTGCGTAATACAACTAAAGGATAAAAGAGGTAAAATTGTGGTGGTGGCGATGAAGAAAATACTCAGGAACGGCGCATTCCAGAGACAATTCAAACTATGAAAATGATTGTATAGGATTTAAGAATGAAGTATTTCAAGACGATTTGAAGTCAAAATATAAAGTTTCATTGTTACAAACGAAAGTAAAGCGTATGTTTGCAAGAGACCCAAATGTTCGAATGCTGTGCAAGTGGTACCCTCTGTGAAGGCTAATGAAGACAATGTTTGGGGCGTTTTGTTCGGAGACCTGTACGTGGACTTTGTTGCAGAGAAGCCAAAGTTTCGCTGTTGGAGACTTGGTAAGGATAGGTAAGATTAAAATGACTTGAAATCGGATACCTTACTCACTTCATGGATTAAGTTTTTATTATTGCGCAAGTTGTTAGGAAGTTGAACGATGTGTATAGCCCTTTCTGGAAAATGTCTGATCGCCCCCGGAATAACTGCCGCTTTTTAAGATTAGAGGTATTAGAAGCTGCTTCTGGGAAGTAGTCGCCTCACTTCTACCATGAGATTGATTGAACCCACAATTATCTGGAATAATATATTGATCAACTATTCGAGAATAATTGTTTGAAAACTATTTTGTTTACATTTTCTACATGAAGCAATAGATCTTGTATACGTGTGGATTATCAAGATAATTTTCTCGAAAAATAGACTATTTAATTACTAAAACTAATTGTGAAGGCTTTTCAAACCTACCGGAAGTTCTATGCACCAATACGCCCCTGGTGGAACAAGGGAGATAAAACGCTTTCCGAATTGAGCTATTGGTTCAACGATGATCGCGGGGAAGTAAAAAAGCACTGCATGCGGGTGGAGGTAAGTTCAACCGAAAGCTCATCAATCGCAAACTATTCAATAGAAATGGATGACATTGTCAACCCTCCCAGCGATTGGATGGTACACATCCACACCTAATAGCAGCGTGATTCACCTGCTAGGCTTCAAGCTACCAAAAAGGAAGACAATTATTCCCGATCCGTTAACCCAACACGTCATCCCTGCCAAAGATCACAATTTTCACGATTTTTTCCGTCTTCGCTGCAACGAATAATCAAAGGCTCGTGGTACGGTGGAAATTATGGCATTTCTTCTGTCCAACTGCAAATTTTATTTCAATTCACTGTTCGTTAACCGGCTTATCCTGGGGACTATTTGCGAAGCCTGAGCGCTGCTTTCAATTTGCCAGAGAAAATGCAAAATCGTACAATCCCGCATAGCTTAACCCTATTTGCCCTGGGTATTTTGGGACCTGCTTAGCGCCTAAATATTGTCCTTATCCCTAAACTAGGGGGATGAAACTTATCACACTATTCCATTGTGTCAACCTCTACCAGCAAATGTACAAAAAAACCCAAGATGGCTGCTTTCATGACGTTACAGTGACGTCATCTTCGCAACAGGCATTTTATGATCAATTTTTCGATCATTTTTTTTATTGTGTTTTCTTTGCACAAACTGCGTGATAAATTGGTAAATAAATAGTCTGATGTGAAACAAAAATATTTTGCCCATTATTCTTCGAAGAAACCCAGGAATTTTGAAGAAGAATGACGAAAACATAACTTTTCTGGTACCCCACATGGCCGCCATCTTGAATGCTCCCATTATGCAATGACCCCAAACTAAAGAGTCACGAATGGTGAACTTTTATTTTTTGTCGTTTCGGAGATAGCGGACAAAGTTTGGTGGGTGGGTTGGGGGTCATACGGGCACAATGGCCCCCGAGGCCTGGTAGGGTTAAAATAAAAAACATTGACAGTCAACACTTGTCAAGAAGTTCATCAGCTTGTTGCACTTGACACAAACTATTTCCTAACATCCCTTGATTAGGAGTCAGCCAGGTACAGTTTTGTTAATACTGCGGAGTAAATCTTTTGGTAGTCTGATGCCAATAGGCTTCGAGCTCCTAAATAAAAAAAGTCCGGATCCTACACGTAATCTCTGCCAAAGACCAGAATTTTCTCGATTTGTTTTTTCGCCTAATGAAACGATTAATGGAAAGCTGTTGGTACCAGTGGCAAGTATGATATTTGTTCTATTCAGCTACAAATTTTATTTCTATTCACTGCTCGATAACTTGCCTCGGCGGGGGACTGTTTTCGAGGCCTGAACACTGCTTTCATAAGGCAGAGGAAACAGCAAAATCTGGACCCCACGTGTAGAGGCGCGTACAAGTTGAAATTTTGACGGATAATGTCTGACAAGAAGTTTGTCACCTTGTAGCACTTCGAAAAATGAAAATCTAAATTCAATTAGGGAATCAGCCAGGTACAGTTTTGTTAATACTGCCGAACGTGTATGTTATTATTTAGGAGTCTGATACCAATAGCTAACGCATGTGAGCCAAAAATAAATTACCCCCCTTTCCCCATCCACCCGTCACCACGTGAAATTAAAAAGAGAAAACATAAATTATCCCCCCCCCCTCGTCGACTTCTCTGGCTTTCTTACACGCAGGTAACACAGGGATGCACACACTGTGTAACCCTTAACAAGGATAACTCAGGGGTTACGCAAGAGGAATTGAAAATCCAGTCCAGTCTTGCACAAAATTCTTCAACAATAGATTTGCGCCTATAACATCGGTAGTTTCATTGAGACGTGGGTTCCTGTGGCTGTTTTCCTCAAAGTTAACTGGGCTATTTTCGACCTGATGTTGCCAAAATTAGCATAAATGCAAGTACAATGGTCTGTTCTTGGAATAATAGGATATTGTGATACATATTTACCATATTTTCATTTTCATATTTTATCAATTGTTACAAAAAAATGCCCTTTCGACTTCATGCATCTGCCGGTGCTATCAGCGCAGATATATTTTGAACGATTAACTTTAATCATGTGCAATTTCGGGATTATATACCGGAGCTGCATAAATTGGAATAAATAATAACAGTAAATCAGACGGTGACATCTCCACTTTCGCATAACAGGAAAGTCTTTGTATGAAACAAGAACGGTACCTCGTAATACGTTGTGTAACAGCTATGTTGTCCTGGCACAAGGGGGACTTCTGTAGGGTTTAGAAAGTGTGTGTTGCCATACAGTTTCACCAGTAAATACAAAATTGTGATTAACTCCATCATCATCATTGGTGAATCACTGAGGCTGCAGTACCATACATCCTTCAGATTTAATTGTAGTTGTGGATGAGCTTACACTGCTTTTTTCATCTCCGTTGTCTTCCTGCTTTGAATTTCGGTACAAGGTTTATTTGTCAAACACTAAACCCAGCTTCTACTTATAAAGGTGGTACAAGTAGTCTTTGAGCTGAATTGAACAAGCAACGATCAAGTTTTTGATAGCTTTGAATAGCTTGAGGCTTGGACTAAAGACCATTTGGGACGGGGATATGATTTGACTCCACGATATTTCTGCACTCCGGAAAGTGGTATAAGGGCACGAACATTCCAAGATTCAGTGCTTTGCAAATTGGAGCGATAGCCAAGAGGTATGAAAAATTGACGACACTCCGACCCGAGAATACGGTAGCTTCTCCGGCGTAACCTTAGTATCTCAGCCGCGCTTTTATTTATGTTCTCCTGGCTCAAAGGAGACTTTTGTGGGGTTTAGAACGTGTTTGTTGCCATACATTTTGTCCAGGAAATACAGTTGTATCATCAACATTGGTGAATCACTGAGGCTTTAGTACCACTAGAGACATATTATATCAGACATAGACACCATGAAAGATAATAAAAAGGGTTATAAAACATTTCATCATCAGCCAATATGCATTTCTTGCTGCGAATATATTCGAAACAACTATGAAACTGATAATTTCTACATGTAAGTTAAGGCGCTGGGTCAGAAACAGGGATGATTGCAATTTCGGCGTCGTGGACTGTCCCTTTCTGGACAGTGGTGTTCCAGTGGGACCTGCGTGTGGCGTGTGCATGTCTCGCTTGGTGCCATTTGCTGGATCCTGTGTTGGATGTGACGATTTTAATCAACGTCACGGGACATTGGTGCAGAGACTTAGAGAACAGGGCTATTCCACCAAGCGCCTACACCCAGGGTTTCTCAGGTTTGGCGATACATATCGCATGCTGATGGCAAAATACGAACGTAGCGTGCAAGATCTATGGCGCTACGTTTCGTAACTTGTGTCTGATTCCGCTTGGCCCGGGGCTGGGGGCCGTATGGGCCCATGTGCTTCAGGAGCCTCATGGTGCTCATGTGAACAGTCACAATCAAAGCGTGACTGAGATGCATCATTCTTTAGATGACGGCTTTGCAGCGAATATTGTGGATTGAGAGTGCTGGTCAGCGATACGGATTTGATATTTTTGGAACATCATGATGTCTTGCCGGCATAATTGAACACTGTTGACCGCTTCTCTCTTGCAGGAAACAAGCCTATGTTTATGTATACATGATTGTCTTTTTGAATTTGGTGCTAATACTGTTATATGGAATATGGAATAGGTCTTTGGATTATGGACGCGGATATTCTCGAATGGACGACGGCTGAATTATGAATGACGGACCAGACGCTTGTAATTCCATTAATCGCTGCAACGAAGGCGGGAAAAAATCGAGAAAATTCTGGTCATTGGCAGATATTACGTCGTTTTTTATTTAGGAGCCTGTAGCCAGGTAACACAGGCATGCACAAACTGTTTAACCCTTATCAAGGATTTCTCAGGGGTTACGCAAGGGAAGTTGAAAATCCAGTCCAGACTTGCACACAATTCTTCAACATTAGATCTGCGCCGATAACATCGGTAGGTTCATTGAGGTTTCCTGCGGCTGTTTTCCTATCAATGAAATGTACAATGGTCCTTTCTTGGAATAATAGGATATTGTGATACATATTTACCATATTTTCATTTTCATATTAACTTTAATCATGTGCAATTTCGGTATTATATAGCGGGGCTACATAAATTAGAATAAAGAATAACAGTAAATCAGACTGCGTGACATCTCCACTTTCGCATAACAGGAAAGTATTCGTATGAAACAAGAACGGTACCTCGTAAAACGTTGTGTAACAGCTATGTTCTCCTAGTTCAAGGGGGACTTTTGTAGGGTTTAGAACGTGTTTGTTGCCATACAGTTTGTCCAGGAAATACAGTTGTATCATCAACATTGGTGAATCACTGAGGCTTTAGTACCACTAGAGACATATTATATCAGACATAGACACCATGAAAGATAATAAAAAGGGTTATATACATATCTCGCTTAGTAGCATTTGCTAGATCCTGTGTTAAATGTGATGATTTTAATCAACGTCACAAAACATTGTTGCAGAAACTTATAAAACAGGGCTATTCCACCAAGCGTCTCCACTCAAAGTTTCTCAAATTTGGCGATACATATCGCATGCTGATAGCAAAATACGAACGTAGCGTGCAAGATCTATGGCGCTACGTTTCGTAACTTGTGTCTAATTCCGCTTACCCCGGGGCTAGGGGCCGTATGAACCCATGTACTTCAAGATCCTCATGGTACTCATATGAACAGTCACAATCAAAGCGTGACTGAGATACATGATTCTTTAGATGACGACTTTACAACGAATATTATGGATTAAGAATACTGATCAGCGATACGGATTTGATATTTTTGGAACATCATGATGTCTTGCCGGCATCATTGAAAACCGTTGACCGCTTCTCTCTTGCAGGAAACAAGCCTATGTTTATGTATACTTTTGTCTTTTGAATTTGGTGCTAATACTGTTATATGGAAATGGAATAGGTCTTTGGATTATGGACGCGGATATTCTCTAATGGACGACGGCTGGATTATGAATGACGGACTAGACGCTTGTAATAAAACATTTCATCAGCTGCCAATATGCATTTCTTGCTGCGAATATATTCGAAACAACTATGAAACTGATAATTTCTACATGTAAGTTAAGGCGCTGGGTCAGAAACATACCAGGTAAGAACAACAAGAACATTTTTAGGGCATTTATGAATATCTTTGAATAAAGAAATTATACGAATAAGAAACTTCTGAAAGGTATTATTAGGGCTTTCATGGTGTAGTATTACGAAAACAGAGACATTAAAAATCTTTTTGTTTTGCACATGATGTCACTTCAAATGGAAAATTACTTTAAAATAAACTAAAAATAAAATGCCTGGCCTGGCACCCCTTCCCCCAACTTTTAGAATGAACAGGATATCACATTTATTCGCAGGCATGCTGTGAGTAAACCATGTCATCAGCTCCAAGAGTCTATCTAATCCTGTTAACAATTCACACAAAAGGTGGAATTGAATTACAAAATATGGTTATTTATATCAGATATAACTCAATCAGAACATTATATATTCTTTAGAAAAATATCACCGAATGAACCGGTCAGGGATACAATTTGAAATGGGATATACCCTCAGAGTATTCTCACTAATCGAGGGCTCTTGGGAATTATCAAACCAATCTACAAAAATAAGGGGAACATAGACGAACCTGAGAATTATAGAGCGATCACGATCCTTAGTTGCCTTGGGAAATTGTTCACATCGATTATAAATAACATATTGAGTGAGTTTTGTGAGAGGTATAACGTATTGAAGGAATCACAGACAGGCTTCAGGAAGGGTTACTCATGTATGTATAATATATTGTTGAATATTTTTTGAATACTAAAAAAACTGTACTGCTCATTTATAGATTTTTCTAAATCATTCGACACAGTGTGGAGAGGGGGGTTATGGTATAAATTAGTTAAAGAAGGCATGGGTGGGAAATGTTTTAATTTAATTAGAAATATGTATAAATGTATCAAATCGTGCGTTGAAATTGGCAAAGCAAGAAGTGATTCTTTTGTATGCGATGTTGGAGTCCGCCAAGGCGAAAATGTGTCGCCTTTATTATTCTCTTTATATCTGAATGATCTAGAAACTTTTATGGAACTCAATAATGTAGAAGGGTTATCTTCTCTTTCACAGGATATCGAGAATCGATTAGAGATTTTTATACTGTTACTGATTTTACTGTATGCTGATGACACAATCCTCCTAGCAGAAACGGAGCGTGGTCTTCAAAATGCCCTCGTTGTTTTTGAGAGTTATTGTGATTTATGGGAACTAGATGTCAATATTATTAAAACTAAAATTGTCCTATTTTGTAGACGTCTACCGAAGAAATTACCGACTTTTTACTTTAAAGGCAAAACAATCGATCTTGTTAACGAATACTGCTATCTAGGAGTATTAATGAAATATACTGGCAAATACCTATCTGCGAGAAAGCAGCTCATTACACAAGCGTCAAAAGCCTTATTTGGAGTAGACAGAAAAATTCGAAATCTGTGTTTGCCTATTGACTGTCAATTGAAACTTTTTGATCAGGTGGTTCGACCAATCTTGTTATATGGCTGTCAAATATGGGGTTTTGAGAAATTAGATATACTCGAATCATTGTACTTACAATTCTGTAAACGAATCTTAGGAATCAAAAAATCGTCGCCCAATTTTATGGTATATGGAAAACTCGGTGTGTACCCATTATACATCAGAGTCCATGTTAGTATGGTTTCATTCTGGTTACGGATGATACAAGGGAAAGAAAGCAAGCTGGCATATGTCATATACAAATTTATTTTCGCGCAGAGAGGAGTAGTCAACTATCCCTGGCTAAACCACGTTAAAACCATACTATACAATACCGGTTTCAACTATATGGTACAGTGACATGTATTACTCAAAAAGGGTGTTATATACCGAATTTTCAAAACAAATTTCGAGCTGGAATTCTACCTGAAGAATCTGGATGATAAAAGCAGAAAAATCCTATCCAGATTTCGAACCTGCAATCATAAACTCCCAATAGAAACAGGAAGATGGCGTCACATAGCAATACCTCCAGCTGAACGTTACTGCACCGCATGCGAAACACGCAGCATTGGGGACGAGTTTCACTATGTTTTTGTGTCCAACATTGAATGCTTTAAGAGCAAAGTACATTCCCGCCAAAACTTACGTTAGACCAAATGTAATCAAACTCAGAAACTTTTTCCAAACTGGAGATATACATAAGCTGAAAAATATATGCAAGTTCGTCAAGGAAGGTATGGCACTTTGTAAATACGACTAGAATATTCAATTATTGTATAAATTTTTATGTATTGATTATGTTTACACACGCATGTAGTCGTCAAATGTATGTATGTAATAGCTGTATACCTCTCGTACCACCCTGAGTGGTCGGAGTGAAATAAAATGATGATGATGATGAGAGCGGAAACCATCAACTGCCAATGATCCGTGCAACTGGGGTAAAGATTGAATGCTACAATATGGTCTGGCACCCGTTTTACTTAATAAATTGATTACTGTACGTCGAAAATTTCAGAAAATTTATTACGATACGTTGTGTAAAGTAGACGACGTACGAAAAATTCTTATACTTTGTTTTTTATTCATGGTGTTTGATCTGTATTTCCACTAGTTAATCTTATAAGAGTTTTACTTTACAGGTGGGAATAGCCATTGACGCAGGGCTAGCCGAGACAATACTATCGCAACTGATATAACCGAATCCAGTTATATAAAATGATCCCTAATAGACAAACACATGGACCTCAGTTTAGTTCGTCAAATTTAACATGGTATCTCATTTCCTCTGTGCAATCGGCCGAGTACATACAATGTTTTGTTTGCAGTTTTGATGAGGACGTTAGAAATGGTTCTGGATTTCACATCGACCAGCGAGTAAGTTTGGTTCACACAAAGAGAGATCAGAACGGTGAAAACAAGATTCGTTGGCGACTTGTGCAGTTATCCTGGGCCAATGGCGTAAAGGGCACAGCAAATCAACACAGAGCGTGCATGTGCATATACCAACCTTAATGATATGACTGAAACAATGTTGAAAAACGACGTTAAATCCTACTCACTCACTCACTCACCCAATTGTTTTCCAATATAACATTATTCTATCTACAAATATCTCTAACCTTATCTGGCCTGAGCTTTTTGGGACCTGTGCAAGCCGGGGGGGTGGGTAAATATATTTCTTACCTTTGAGCTAGGGAGCTGAAGCGAATTATTTTAGGCCTATTTATGAAAGTCTATTAATTTATTTATTTATTGATAACTTGCCTTCCCATAGTCTGATTACTTCTCCAGAGCACAGGCTATACTCTAAATAATTGTCCGGTTATTTAGGAGGGTTGTTCTCAATCACAGTTTTCATTCGGTGTCCTTGTTTTCATATAGATCAAGCGACAACCCCATATACACACACACAATGGAGCGAAGGGATGACGAAGTCGTGAGTCAATTCTGGCACACTGGCTCTTCTCAGTGGTCAGTTATTAAGTATGATATTAATCCGGTCAAGATGGCGAGAGTGACAGGTCGCTAATTTTCTCGCTCCGTGCTGTACCAGCGAAGTGCATCAGTTTTGTGCATATCGGGACCATATATTATGTCACATTCTTCGCTATAGAAGCTGGCATATACATAGGGATATAATTTGAACTCAAGTGTGGTACTGCCTCCCCCACCCCCGCCCATCCGAACTGTGTTGGTCGTGATTTCATCTTCATAATGACATGTATTATTGCATGTTCCTCTGACTGTCGCCACATATCAATAATCTAAATGACAATGGTTCAGTGAATCAGAGATAATTTCCTATGTGTAAGAAGACATCAAATGATCTGTGTCACTCTGTGTGATCGGTGAAGTTGAATCCACAGAAAACACTGCCACAGAATTTGAGATGGCCTCAATGGAATGTTTATTTATCGCCAGATTATGTTATTGTGATTAGAAACTCTAATCTGGGGTAATCGGATTTCTTTCGGAGTAAGTTGATGTGCGAGCCTACAGAAAATAGAAGAATCAAGCATGGATGGGTTTGTGATTATTCTACCTACGATGTGATTACTTTGTTTATGATATGGATTATCAGTAAGAAATACTATCAGCCTGTTGTGATTATTATCAGGTAAATGCATTTAATTTAACCGAGTAAAGGACGGTAATATATGGACTAATTGGAACTTCTGGATGAATCCATTTCTTTTATTATGGGTGATTATTAATACTTTTTGCTTCTTGGAGCCATGGAATAATATTAATGCTAATAGAGCTGCCTGGAATATTCATATATCATCCACTAATAGAAAAATATCGACTATAAAAAAGATCGACTATAATAGAGGCTATTGCTTATAGAAGAATTAAGGCGAAGCACGAATGTATTTGTGATTATTCTATCTACGATGTGATTAATTTGTTTATGATATGGATTAACAGTGAGGCGTGTTGTGATTATTATCAGGTAAATGCATTTAATTTAACCGAGTGAAGGACGATAATATATGGACTAATTGACTTCTGGCTGAATCTGTTTCTTTAATTATGGGTGATTATTACTACTTTTTCTTCTTGGAGCCATGAAATAATATCAATGCTGCAGAGCTATCTGGAATATTCATACATGTATATCGTCCACCAAGTTGACCTAACATACCATTGAGCTATGGTGTTCATTTTGCAGTTTAATGAAGCAAGAAAAGCTTTGAGATAATATAAATGGACTATAAAACTGTATTATCAGCCTGTACAATTACTCTGAAAAAAACAGTTGTGTACAGAATTGCACATCTACAAAAAATGTGTATCAGAGGTACACAATTTGTGTACTTTTTCTACACAAATGGTGTATCACAGCTACACAGTGATTGTAGATGTTCAATTTTGTTACAGCGATGTGTACCTGTGGTACACAGTTAGTGTACTTTTGGTACACAGTTGTTTTTAGAGAGTATGGGGGGGCATTATGTGGCTTACGTAATTGTAAGTATGGCCGACTATTATTTCTCAGCTGATGTATACATGTACATTCTAGGGATTCATATGGCAGTCAGCCTGACATACATGTATTTTAGTATAGGCCTCGTTCACTCCCTGGTGAAGCGCAGTGGAGTTGACCGCGGGGTAATATAGTGACACCAGCTGAACATGTATATGATTTGGTTGATGGAAGTTTTGATGTTTCTTAATGATGATTTTGTACATTTTTTATATTTAGAAAATGTCCATATTAATGTTTTATTTCTAATGCTAAGAGGTGTGGCTGCATATTTTGTCTGTCGGTTGGTTTATTCTAAATATGGCATCCGTTAAAATTGTAAGCTTCAATTGTCAAGGCCTGAATGGAGAACAGAAAAGGAGAGATGTATTTCATTACCTAATGGATAAAGAATTTTCCATCTGTTGTTTACAAGATGTACATTTTCCTGCTAGTCTTTTGAATCAGATAAAAACAGATTGGGGCTATGATTGCTTCATTAGTCCCCCAGCCAGTAATTCTCGTGGGTTAGCGATACTTTTTAATAAGAACTTTGAATTCAAAGTAGCAAAGGAGACGTCTGACTTAAGTGGCAATTTACTATCACTTTAGTAAACTGATATGGACCAAATATTGATACTCCAAGTTTTTACACTGAAGAAGTCAACAATGTTATCGAGGACTTCAATAATCCATTCTTAATAATGTTTGGAGACTGGGACTTAGTTCAAAATCCAAATATGGATTACTATAATTACATTCATGTAAATAATCCTATTTCCCGACAGTCTGTACT
>JAVTVY010001284.1:0-35031 GCA_036873755.1 Hanleya hanleyi
TAGTACACTGCCACAATATAGCGAGGATATGTCATTGAAACTTCACAATCATATTTATGAGATTAAGCACCATGGTGCTAGTACACTGCCACAATATAGCGAGGATATGTCCTTGAAAACTTCACTATCATATTTATGAGATTAAGCACCATGGTGCTAGTACAACGTCAGAGTATGGCGAGGATATGTCATTGAAAACTTCACAATCATATCTATGAGATTAAGCACCATAGTGCTAGTACACTGCTACAACATAGCGAGGATATGTCACTGAAAACTTCACAATCATATTTATGAGATTAAGCACCATGGTGCTAGTACAACGCCAGAGTATGGCGAGGATATGTCATTGAAAACTTCACAATCATATTTATGAGATTAAGCACCATGGTGCTAGTACACTGCTACAATATAGCGAGGATATGTCATTGAAAACTTCACAATCATATTTATGAGATTAAGCACCATGGTGCTAGTACACTGCCACAATATAGCGAGGATATGTCACTGAAAACTTCACAATCATATTTATGAGATTAAGCACCATGGTGCTTGTACACTGCCACAATATAGCGAGGATATGTCATTGAAGACTTCACAATCGTATTTATGAGATTAAGCACCATGGTGCTAGTACAACGTCAGAGTATGGCGAGGATATGTCATTGAAAACTTCACAATCATATCTATGAGATTAAGCACCATAGTGCTAGTACACTGCCACAACATAGCGAGGATATGTCACTGAAAACTTCACAATCATATTTATGAGATTAAGCACCATGGTGCTAGTACACTGCCACAATATAGCGAGGATATATCATTGAAAACTTCACAATCATATTTATGAGATTAAGCACCATGGTGTTTGTACACCGCCACAATATAGCGAGGATATGTCATTGAAAACTTCACAATCATATTTATGAGATTAAGCACCATGGTGCTAGTATACTGCCACAATATAGCGAGGATATGTCACTGAAAACTTCACAATCATATTTATGAGATTAAGCACCATGGTGCTTGTACACTGCCACAATATAGCGAGGATATGTCATTGAAAACTTCACAATCATATTTATGAGATTAAGCACCATGGTGCTAGTACACTGCCACAACATAGCGAGGATATGTCACTGAAAACTTCACAATCATATTTATGAGATTAAGCACCATGGTGCTAGTACAACGTCACAATATAGCGAGGATATGTCATTGAAAACTTCACAATCATATTTATGAGATTAAGCACCATGGTGCTAGTACAACGCCACAATATAGCGAGGATATGTCATTGAAAATTTCATAATCACATTTATGAGATTAAGCGCCATGGTGCTAGTACTATGCCAGAGTATGGCGAGGATATGTCATTGAAAACTTCACAATCATATTTATAAGATTAAGCACCATGGTGCTAGTACGCTGCCACAATATAGCGAGGATTTGTCATTCCAAATTATGTAACTATGCTTTTGACATTAAACACCCTCGTGCTTGTGCACTGCCACAATATAGCTAGGATATCTGATTACAGATTATATAGCTATACTTTTGGCATTAAGCACCATGGTGCTACTACACTGACACAATGTAGCGAGGATACGTCATTCCAGATTATATAACCATACTTTTGAGATTAAGCAGCATTGGGACGATTCACGGGCGTATAATGCATGAGCTGGTATTGCTCAGATGGTAGGAGCTTATCTGTGGATTAGAGCGGTTGTAGGTTCGGTTCCCACCGACGATAAGTTATTCTTTCTCTAGAATACAATTTCCCAGTGAGAAATAAACAAAAATGGTTAGATTTTATCCAAATCTGATCATGACGAAGTTCGCAGCAGAGTCTTAACTTAAAGTTGCTGAAATGTCACAATAGGAATGCTTAGACATAGATGCATATAAAAGCCTATAGGCTGTAAGTTCCACTGGTAAATGGTCTTCAGTATTCTTGAACAGCACGTCAGCTTTTTTAAACATAAAAGTAAGTGAGAACAACCTATAGAGGAGGTAAACAGCTTTCCTTATTGCCCATCTAAAAGGAAACAGATGTCTCTTCTTTGTTTTCTCAGGAAAACATGTCTAAGTTGCAAATCAGGAAAAAAGATGTTTCAGCGAATTATTAGAAAGGAACCGGTTATTATTCCGTCATATTCCTATCTTGAAATACATACCACTGATCAATATTCTTTAACTGAAATTCTTTTTCTAAGACATATGCCTAGAGTTTTCCAGTCAGGCTTTGATTATGACTGATAATTTTAACACCATGTGTTAAGCGGCGTTCACAGGTCTCATACATGTAGCGGGTCAGGGTCAAACAAAGTTACGACTTTTTGCGCTAAACGATATATTTCTATCATGAAATCCATACCACTGATCAATATTCTTTAACTGAAATTCTTTTTCTAAGACATATGCCTGAAGTTTTCCTGTCAGGCTTTGTTATGACTGATCATTTTAACATAATTTGTTACGCGGCGTTCTCAGGATCCATACATGTAGCGGGTCGGGATCAAACAAAGTTACGACTATTAGCGCTAAATATCTTGCATACTATGATATTATTTTGCTATCAGTATGCAACATTTCTAGTGCACACACGAAAAACTCTCTTAATGACGATTTATTTTATTCTGAAAAGAAATATCTGTTTCGTACAGACAAAATACAAAAATTGTATAGAAGTGTGAGTAGTGTAAAAACGCCGGTTAGGCATCACATGTTAAATGAGAAGAGGGATGTATATATAAGGTATAGGCCACGTCATTTAACCTCTTAAACATGTAATCTCGTGAACTTTTGCCCCCCCCCCCCTCCCCCTTTGATCCTTTATTCTCGTGACCTGTTATCCCCTCTATTGCATGAGGTGGATGAATTGTCTATTGTTACGGACGGAAAAGTAGGTAGATTGCTGGACGGTGTGCGACATTGTCATGTATTGGTATGGATATTGCGTGAGGAAGACCGCGACCTATTCTACGCGGTTGATGTTTTTCTTATCTACGCTAATTAAATTGAACAGGCGTGAATTTCGTTGCACTCATTTGAACTCGTGTACATATCATTCCAGGCAAGCATAGTACATGATTTATACTAGCGTTGGATGAACGCACATCGGCCGATCGATGCATATCCATCGTTAGTCGTTAGTCGGTTTGCCTCAGTGGAAAGAGTAACAAATAGTGGCCTTGTCCGCCGAGGGTAAGTCCGTATGACTGAGTGACTGATACATATTCATGTCCGTGAATCCCTTCATGGATAAATGCAATTTGTTAACTCTGCGGAGGCGAATGGTGACGGCCCTTAAATCGTCGTACCAGTGCAGTCGTACACTATATCACCATGTGTTCACATGCAAGTACGGGTATATAGGTGATGTAACTAAATTTGGAAGAAAACGCGCATGTGCAAATTAATTATATCATATTATTGCTCACTAATTCGAGTATCTCGAGACAAATAAACATATTAGTAACGCAATAATGGCGTCATATGCCGGAAGTAGATATATGTATCTTCTGAACGTATATCACGACTGTATCGAGTAGACTAAGCGCATTCTTGTAGAAAACGTCGAACGCAACAGATCATCACTACAATAGCAATGTCATGTCAGCAGACGAATACATTGGCAACGCTCATAACTGGATAAAATTATACGCAGGCTAGACCTTTTTTAAGACAAGAAGCTCGTGCGAGAAGGAGACTAGTCCAACTCAAAATGTTGTAGAACGGGCTAAGGCAGAACACGAAAGACAACGCTAGAAAGCCAGCATTTAAGTATCGCAACCAAGCGTTAAAAGAAATCGGAAATGCTCTCTCTCCTATGCTTGCGCGATAGAGCCTAAGCAACGCGTGAAGGGGTCACGATTGGACATATTTTAATATATCAAGTGATTATATATTGCGTTATTCACCATTGCAAAACATCAGAGTCGCACATGGGGGGAGGGAAGGATGGAGAAATGATTGGAGGGAGGGTGGGAGGCATGAATGATTGAAGGGGGAGGGGGAAGGGAGGAATCATTGTAGAGAAGAATGGGAAGAGGAACTACCGGTCGGAGGGAGGAAGGAATGATTGGATGAAGGGGGAGTTGAATGAATGATTGAGCGGGAATAGCATAAAAATTGCCAATTGCTCTTGGAATCAGTCTGTACTTTACCAGTGGGGTAGAATGTCAGAAAATGTTTACACGCCATGATAATATGCTGAAAGACGTTCGTATAGTACATACACAAGAGAGTCATGCTACCCATTCAGGGTCACGATCGGAATACACAAATGAATTATAGATGAATCATCGTAAATGGAAGAAAGTATACATCCCAAGGAGGAGTAGGTCTAACCTACTGATATGCGGACACGTATTAAATGTAAAACGTGGAACCACTGTTTACAATTAATACGTTTCCGCATATCAGTAGATTGGACAATCTCCTTGGGATGTAGATATTTTCTTCGCAGACACTGTCATCATCTGTATAGTCATTTCCTTTTATGTGGATTCCTATCATCACTCATTTCCGTATTCTGTCCGTATATAACCCGTTTCCCATATGTACTGTTCTCGACTTGAAGAGAAATCACATCTTGGAGTTTGATTGGATATTATGTGTGACACTGGAACTGGTAAGTTTTGGCCTTGTGCCGGCTAAATTACGGATTATACACTGACGCTGGATAGGGTTGTTGGAAATGCCCATGAGTAATTTCGTCGTCTCCTGGTACTAATTTTATAATAAGTCTGTCATTCCCCTCCGTATGTGGTTTCAAATCGTAGAATAGCTTTCCATACGGACGAGATGTAAATTCGTGAAATTTCACCATGAACCAAGACATATTCCAAGGAAAGATTCGCCTCCCGAATGTCTTAATTTGCTGTATTGTTATTGAATAGAAACAAGTACTTCCACTTTAGTGTGATATCTCGAGATGCCTTGCCTTGTGGAAAGAGATTCTGAGTCATATAAATTATAGATAAATTTCTGTGACGTTTGAAAATGTTTTGTTTTGTCTGTTTTTGGCTTTTTTCAAATACATATTTTAATATATCTAATTTATGGTACCTTGAACGAAAACGAATCCACTGTTTTCAAAGTCACCATGTCTGCCACATACATGATACAATGTATATGAAAAGTCAAATCAGACAAAAATCCCATTTCAAACGTCAAGGATTTTTGCAATGTAAGCTCTACTTCTGGCTGGAGAATCTTTGATCAAGGGCGCTTTACTTAGTCAAACCAGTTTCCAAAGTTATTTTTTTCTGGTCAGTTATAAAGTCTGCCCATTTTAATTAGGCTTCTGCAGTGGATAGGGGGGAGGGATATGGCCTAATGTCACACTTAAGTTTGTTTCACTCATATGGTGACAGTCAGTTCGGTTGGTGGAGAAAGGTAGAACCACCGCCCATCGGCAAGTAACTGACAAACTTTCACACATGGACCAGCTGGGTTCGAACCCGTGCCGGTTCAAAGGTGTGAGGCTAGCGGTCACCAGCGAAGCGCCTTAGACCACTCGGCTATCGAGGGCTCTGTAGTGGATGGAGCTTGTATGAAAGTCGACTTGTGGACCTGTATTTCGCCGAGATATTTATGTCATTTTTTTATTGTCATGGTATTGTAGATACTGTGGACATTTCTAGAATAATATAGAGCTACGTATTATGTGGGTCCTCCATTTGGAGTTTTCTCAAAGCTGTCGTGATCGATTTATCATAATTGCAAATGGCCGACGCACGAAGAGACCCGTATGACGAGGGTAATTGGGTCGCAGTGCCATCTGCCCAGGCCTATGGTTGTATACATACTGTTTTGTGGGTTAATTATTTCTAGAAGCTGTTGTGGTGGTATCTGGGTTAGATCATGCGTCAGTACTGTACCGGTGGAAGTTTCTTGATTTGATAGAATAATTTCGAATGCCCGATAGAGTATAAATAGCCGGACGTTCAGAGAGCGAGGAGAGATTCAAAGGGCTGCTATGTGGGTGCATTAGATTGTGCTGCTGGATATTAGCTTACAATGGGATTACTGACTGCTGGATTGTATATTCCTGTGCTTTGACCGCTGTGTTATCTACGTGATTGAACTGTCGGAGATTGGACCCTTTGCTGGGCTTGTAAACAACTGAGCAGTGTTGGACTATAAAATACAGAAACGCGATATCTGCGCATCGGCACGGACTGTATAAAGATTTGCACGTCAGTACGGACTGTGAGAGATAAACCGGTATAGCATTGAACACTGCGACTATATTTCTCATTTATTTGCTGTATTGTCCTAGCTTAATTTGTATATGATTTTAGTATTCTAAATAAATATTTGATTGTTAATCCTTGATTTCGCAAAAGCTTTCTGTTGCCTTTTTCTGTTATCGTTTAGATGTAACATTATAAATGAGAGATTCTGAAGGGTCTTGGCGCCCACCATTGTCCGATAATTGTAAGCTAATGACAAGACGATCTTTTTGTCCATTGTTACTAGAACAAACGATTGATTTGTAACTTTGTTTACAGAATTTCGAATCTGCGCAAAAAAGATCGAAAAGGGAACACTTGAAAACACCAATATATAATATTTCTAAGTTTCAAGATTTCTGGAAACTGTACTTATGTCGGTTGTTATAGTACAACAGAAATGAGCAAAGTTAGTCTGAAAGTCAATGTACCTGTACGGAGGATCCTTCGTCTTCGTTTTGTAGTATATTTATTTATTTTATTTTTTGCACGTGTCATCATTGGGTCCTGGAAGCGAAGACAAATCTCTTTGACACTTTGGCATACTTCAGATTTTATAATTAAGAACGAATGCTAATTCTGTTCTGCTTTAATACTGGGATAGTTTGAGATATCTCTTTTAAGATACCATTCTCGAAAATAGTAAGATGGTACAATAATACTGAAGGGATCCGGTCCGCGCAGTAATGCTGAAACATCAAACGTGTCGAATCCTGATTATCTCCCTTGTATCGTAACATGCAGTAGTCTACAGTTGTCGAGTTGTGACATTGTGTCACAAGAGTGACGTCCCTTCATGTAGCTGACCCGCCGGCAGACGAAAGGGTGGGGCAGTTGATTTGCAACTGCACAAACTAAAGAAAACTGATTTAAAATTTGAAGAAATACATTTTAATTCCAAATCATTTGAACTCCTTGGTGAAGGTATGGATATTCTCTATAGTCAATATATAGATGCAACGTCACAACTCGGGAATACCGTATTAACTTGAACGTAACTTGCATTTTTCGAATAGGAGTAAAAAAAGTATCTTGCACAACTAGGCCCCATGTGGGACCCGTGTCCAAAATTTCAGGAAGATTAATGAAATATTTCCTGAGAATTCACGATAACAATGTTTCAAGGGAAATCCAACATGGACGAATTTAATGTTATTTCTCTGACCAACTTTCATTTATCTATGTCAACTTAACAGAAATGGCATATTTTTGCTCCTGCAATTTGATCTTTCCTTTTTTGCTCTGCTGGTGTTAATATCCAACCAATTTTCCACAAATTTCAGAATATAATCATTGTGTTAGGGCAAAATCAGGTGTACAAAAATGGTTAGCCTCCTAGGAATATTTCTATTCAAAGTCCTTGGTCATCTATCTGCCCCCTTTCCAATCAATATACATGTATGGAAGGCAAAATAAGCTTTAGATTTGCCTGTAGAGGAGTCAATTTTCCTTCAATCTGTCACAAATTTCACAGTCTAGTTTTAAATTCATTGTACATCATTCACAATCAAATATTCTGCTGAATTTAATGTTATTTCTCTGACCGAATTTCATTTATCTATGATAAACTTAACAGAAATGGCATATTTTTACTCCTACAATTTGACTTTTCCATTTTTGCTCTGTTGTTGTTAATATCCAACCAATTTTCCCCAAATGTCAGAATATAATAATTCCATTAGGGTAGAATCAGGTGTATAAAAATGGGTAGCCTTCTTGGAATACTTCTGTTTAAACTCCTTGGTCATCTATCTGCCCTTTTCCCATTGAATATACATGTATAGAGGGCAAAATGAGCTTTAGATTTGCCTGCAGAGAAGCCAGTTTTGCTTTAATCTGTCTCAAATTTCACAGTCTAGTTTTAAATTCATTGTACATCATTAACAATCAAATATTCTGCTGAATTTAATGTTATTTCTCTGACTGAATTTCATTTATCTATGTCAACCTTAACAGAAATGGCATATTTTCGCTCCTACAATTTCGTCTTTCCCTTTTTGCTCTGCTGCAGTAAATATCCAACCAATTTTCCCCAAATTTCAGAATATAATCATTCTATTAGGGTAGAATCACGTGTACAAAAACGGTTAACTTTCTTGGAATATTTCTGTTCAAAGTATTTGCTTATCTATCTATCATTTTCCCCTTCAAAACACATGTATAGGAGGCAAAATAAGCTTTAGATTTGCCTGTAGAGAAGCCAGTTTTACTTCAAACTGTCCCAAATTTCACAGTCTAGTTTTAAATTCATTGTACAATATTCACAGGAAAAGATTTTGCTGAATTCTGTGTTATTTCTCTGGCCGAATTTCATTTATCTATGTCAACTTAACAGAAATGGCATATTTTTGCTCCTACAATTTGACCTTTCATTTTTCCTCTGCTGGTGTTGATATCCAACCAATTTTCCCCAAATTTCAGAATATAATCATTCTATTAGGGTAAAATCAGGTGAAAAAATATGATTAGCATTCTGGGAATATTTCTATTCAAAGTTCTTGGTCATATATCTGCCCTTTTCCCCTTGAATATACATGTGTGAAAGGCGAAATCAGCTTTAGATTTGTCTGTAGAGGAGCCAATTTCCCTTCAATCTGTCACAAATTTCACAGTCTAGTTTCAAATTCATTGTACATCATTAACAATTAAATATTCTGCTGAATTTCATGTTATTTCTCTGACCGAGTTTCATTTATCTATGTCAACTTACCAGAAATGGCATATTTTTGCTCCTACAATTTGATCTTTCCTTTTTTGCTCTGCTGGAGTAAATATCCAACCAATTTTCCCCAACTTTCAGAATATAATCATTCTATTAGGGTAGAATCACGTGTACAAAAACAGTTAGCTTTCTTGAAATATTTCTCTTCAAAGTATTTGCTTATCTATCTACCATTTTCCCCTTCAAAATACATGTATAGGAGGCAAAATAAACTTCAGATTTCCCTGTAGAGAATCCAATTTTGCTTCAAACTGTCCCAAATTTCACAGTCTAGTGTTAAATTCATTTTACAATATTCACAAGAAAAGATTCTGCTGAATTCAATGTTATTTGTCCGGCCGAATTCATTTATCTATGTCAACTTAACAGAAATGGCATATTTTTGCTCCTACAATTTGATCTTTCATTTTTTCCTCTGCTGGTGTTAATATCCAACCAATTTTCCCCAAATTTCAGAAAATAACCATTCTGTTAGGGTAAAATCAGGTGAACAAAAATGGTTAGCCTTCTGGGAATCTAGTTTCATTTATCTATGTCAACTTAACAGAAATAGCTTATTTTTACTGCTACAATCTGGCCGTTTCTTTTTCCTCTGCTGGTGTTAATATCCAACCAATTTTCCCCAAATTCCAGAATATAATCATTCTATTAGGGTAGAATCAGGTGTACGAAAATGGTTAGCCTCCTTGAAACATTTCTATTCAAAGTTTCTGATAAGCTATCTGCCCAAAATACATGTAAAAATGACAAAATATGCATTATATTTACCTGTAGAAAAAACAATTTTGCTTCAATCTTCCCAGAATTTGGCAAACTAGTTCTAAATTTGGGTGTACATCATTCAGATTTAAAGGTTTTGCCGAATTAATTTTTTATCTATGATGGAATTGCGTTCACATATGTCCAAATGTTAAATTTCGCAGTTTTTGTAGGAATTTCACCAATCTTGGATTTGAAGTACTTTGGACGATGCTGGTAACAAATCTGAAATCAGTTTTGCAAAATTCGAATTAGTTTCGGAATTATGACCGTTGAAAAATCTATTTTTGGTCAAATTTTAAATTTAAAAAAATCATATAAAAAAAACTATAAAGAATTTCCAAGAATTTTTTTGCTGAAAGTGCTTGTATTCCTTGATACTATTTTTGGTATATTTTTATATATCGTTATCTAAAAGTTCAATTTTCAACATCTCCCGTCAAGGCGACCTATGGTTTTATGAAACGAAAAGCGTATTACCTCTGTATTTCGTGCATAAGAAGTACAAAACCTAGAAACCTCCGGTTTTTTTGCTTGTTTTCGTTAGTCCTAGATCCTGGCTGCTGGAAATGGGCCACTAGGGCCATGGTAGCAAAAAATTAACGGAGATACACTCGAAAAGTTCATGTACACTTTTCAATGAAAACGACGCTTGCAGATGTGCAAATTGTTTTCGAGAAACCGTGAACAAGGAGTCAAAACTAAAGTATTATCGAGGTCGCTGATTACGAATCCGACGTCAGAATTTACCTTGACCTCTAATAGAGTATCGAACATTTGGGTACGAATTTCACTTTGTCGAAAGGTCTCAATATATAGGCGTTAATATATAATATAATTAGGTGAAATTACAAGCGTCTAGTCCGTCATCCATAATTCAGCCGTCGTCCATTAGAGAATATCCGCGTCCATAATCCAAAGACCTATTCCATATTCCATATAACAGTATTAGCACCAAATTCAAAGACAATCACAGTATACATAAACATAGGCTTGTTTCCTGCAAGAGAGAAGCGGTCAACAGTTTTCAATGATGCCGGCAAGACATCATAATGTTCCAAAAATATCAAATCCGTATCGCTGATTAATATTCTTAATCCATAATATTCGTTGTAGAGTCGTCATCTAAAACATGGTGTATCTCAATCACGCTTTGATTGTGACTGTTCATATGAGTACCATGAGGATCTTGAAGTACATGGGTTCATACGGCCCTAGCCACGGGTTAAGCGGAATTAAATACAAGTTACGAAACATAGCGCCATAGATCTTGCACGCTACGTTCGTATTTTTTTTATCAGCATGCGATATGTATCGCCAAATTTGAGAAACTTTGAGTGGAGGCGTTTGGTGGAATAGCCATGTTTTATAAGTTTCTGTAACAATGTTTTGTGACGTTGATTAAAATCGTCACATTTAACACAGTATATAGCAAATGCTACTAAGCGAGATATGTATAAGCCATATGCAGGTCCCACTGGAATTTTACTATCCAGAAAGGGATAGTTTACGATGTCGAAATTGTAATCATCTCTTTTGTCATAAAGTTTACGAGAGAGAATGCCCGCTTCATTTTTATAGAGATGTAGATCTAAATATGATGTGCCTGTAGGGCTGTCTGTAGTTTCCTTCAAATCCAGTGAAGGTGGATATATATCCTTCACTGCGTCATTTATTTAGCGATTATCCACAGCGAGGAGATCGTCTATATAGCGTTTGGGGAATGAGAAGGAACGGGCTTTGAATGGATCGGTTTTTGAAAGCGCCTGCATATATTCATAAGAGAACAGATACAGGTCAGCCAACAGGGATGCACAACTAGTACCCATTGGAATACCTATATGCTGCTGATTTATTGTGTTGCCAAATTTCACATAGATATTTTTAATGAGAAATTCAAGCATCTCTATAAACAAGGAAACATCCCATGAATGATATCTCTTGTATGTAGTAGAGCTAAAGAATGCTTTATGGCTTCCGACATTAATATATCTACGATCAATTTTCTTGAATACAGAAACTATTAATCATATCTGGCCTGGGCTTTTTGGGACCTGTCCAGGCCTGGGGGGGTCGAAATGACCCCCCTAATTATTTTTCTTACCCCTTGAGATAGGGGGCTGAAACTTATTACACTATACCCTTGGGTCAAGCTCTACCAGAAAATGTAAAACAATCCAAGATGGCCGCTTTCATGACGTCACAGTGACGTCATTTTCAAAAACGGCATTTTTTTGTCGATTTTTCGGTCAGATTTTCCGAATTTTTTATTTTTGCAATTTCTCCACAAAAACTGCATGAAAAATTAACAAATATTAATAAAATAGATTTTGCCCACTTTTCGTCGCGGAAAAGCAGAAATTCTAAAGAAATATGACAAAAACATCACTTTTCTGGTACCCCACATGGACGCCATTTTGAATTTACCCATGATCCTCTCCTCGGGGGTTATGCAAATAAGCTCAAAATGACCCCAATAAGATAAACTATAAAGTCACAGAGTTTCAGCTCTCCGTTTTTTGCCGTTCCGGAGATAGTGCAGAAAGTTTGATAGGGGTGCCATAATCGCCCCCCTCAGGCTAGGTAGGGTTAATGAACTTAGACGGTCAATAAGGTCCTGATGAGGGATTGTAGTATAGAGAGTAGAGAAATCCCATGTGGATACCTGTCTGTACGTTATGTGACCTTTAGCATCAAGTTCTTCCTTAAGACATTTCCAGTTTTTCAATATCCACATACATTCAACGCCAGCGTTCTTAGAAATAGTGGCGCAATACCTTTCCCAAAATGATTTTATCTCCTGAAGGGCCCTCGCCAATAGGGTTAAAAGAAGCTTGGTGGTGCAGATTCTAGAATCAGCTGTGAATCTAGCTTTGTATGGTGATTTATGCATTTTAAGAGTCCAGTATAGTTTTGGTATGTCGTTATGATTGGTTGGAAGACAAATACCTCTTTACCTGAGAAACTTTTTGCGATTGTTAAATAAATCTTCCAGAGTAAATGTAGTTTGAGAGTAAGTAGACGTATTTGATGAAGATATGTTTACACTCAATTCTCTAACCAGCACCTGGTAATAGTAATATTTACATATGAATATTATATTATTCGGAGGTTTGTCTGCTGGGACTATGACGAATTTACTCTGGAGATTTGCTAGAACTTCTTGCGAATTGAGGTTTCTCAGTACTTGTTTTTCTTGGGGAAGAGTACTTCTGTCAATGTGGCGGATTGTTTCAACAACCTTGCTCTTGGTGAGGTCCAGCCAATCAGCGAGTAATGTAGGTTCAACTTTTTCTCGCTTAGACCAATCAATAACGTACTGTTCCAATGCAGACAGGACTATCTTCTAGTCGGCCTTCAGATTTATTCTTCTTGGCTCTCTATATTTAGGTCCTTTCATCAGGAGTAATTTCAGATCATTATCACTCACCATATGAAGAGCACCATTCACAATATGTTTGCATGGTGTATAGATAAAGTTCCATGATTCACAATCATAACTATAGCCTTCTGACGTGTATAAGTTCCAGTGAAACTCCTTGACAGTATTGGAGTAATTGAATATTTTGGTGGCTATAGATTTTGTATAATTATATGAAGTGCAAGGAGGTTCTGTGAACTTAAAATAGTTTGGTACAGCGTTGCGGACGTCTGGACCATTCAGGATTCGAGGTAAATTAATGATGTCCACTCCTTTATCTAAGTAGTTGAGTTTCAAGAAAAGCCGATCTTGGGATGTTTCGATTATGTTCACTGGACGACCGAAAATACACTATATCTTGACATACTTTAATGATTTTTGGTGATATTATATTTCCTGAAGACGCAGATTGTTGTATATCTCTGGCTATTTTATCTAAATCTCTCAGAGGTAACGCATACAGAACTGTACGTAAGCTATGTATACTATTGGGTGTGTTATTTAACCCCACTAAGTAATTTAAAGTTATATGATCGTGAATCATCGAACTATTAAACTTTCGCCAACCATGGCTGCGATGTCTCCGTTGTTGAGGTTTAAATAGTTGGGTATTGTTCGATATATTTGAAGGGCGGTTTGTAGCATTGCCGAACCCACTGATATTATCATTTAAACCAAACGGAAAAACTGACCCAAGTTCTAGCATGCAGAATAATTCCCGCTCTCGGATTTTCTCTCAAATCCAAAGGGGAATTCTTAGTATATGGATAGGCGACGTCTATGATCTGAATAATAAAGTTATCCCAGCCATGGTCGGGTCCAGAAAAATGTTTACCTATAAGCAATTGCTTTTTCGTAACGGATTTTCTGTGACCGTTCACCCTAAGATGAAGTCTTTGGGTGATCTTGCCAACATACTGTTGACCACACGTATTACGGGAAACTAAATAAATACAGTTTGTAGTAGAAAAACTAAGATCAACATACGAGTTAACAGAATATGAGTTGCCAGTTAACGCGAAACTAAATGAAGCTGAAGTATTAAAGAGTGGACACGTGAGACATCCACGATGTCCACACTTAGAAATTTTGAAATTATTACATGTAGAATTCGGTGCTAAACAGTCATCAAGCGCAATATTACAAGGTTTAATGTCGTAGCCTTTTTACAAGGTTTGATGAGGTCAAGATCGAGAGCAATGTCAATTCTGACCGCGAATTCGTTATCAATGACCCCGAAAATAGTTATATAACGATTTTTAAGTCAATCAGGTAAAGGTATACTTTTGACCTCCGGAAACGCCAAGGGGCGTGATTGGGTCTTTCGACCATAATTCCACGAATTTCCAACGCTGGGATCTGGAGCTCTAAGAGAGAGCTATTAGACAATGCCAAGCTCTTATCTGACCCGCTCCTAGTTACAGTTACACTCGAAAAACCGATGACGTCCCTACCCGACTTTCTCAGGTAGCGCCATAGTGGAGGCCATTGGTCTTCCGGCCATACCTCTTTCAATAATATAGGATCAGAAGTTAATTAACCATCAGCAATCAGCCCTATTATTGCTTAATTAGCTCCCGTTGGGCTTTTGTCTAAAACTATATTAGTTTCGGAGTTACACTCGAGAAACCGATGACGTCTACAAATAGTTTATCCGACTTTTTTCCTTGGTAACATACTTGTGGACGTCGCACGTTTTCCCAGTATATCTTTTTCAATTACCTACGGTTAGCCATGAATTAATCGTCAGCAATTAGCCCTATTATCGCTTAATTAGTCACCGTTTGCATTTTCTCTAACCCTCTATTAGTTTCGGAGTTACACTCCAAAAACCGATGACGTCAACAAATAGTTTACCGGAATTTCTAAGTAGCAAGCTTTTGGACATCATCGTTTTTCGGGTGTAGCTCTGAAACTACTAGGGTTAGAGAAAAGACCAACGGTGGTTAGTTAAGCGATAATAGGGCTAATTGCTGATGGTTAATTAATGGCTAACTGTCAGTAATTAAAAGAGATATGGTCGGAAAACGTGGGACGTCCATAAGTATGTTACGTAGAAAAAATGTCGGGCAAGCTATTTGTGGACGTCATGGGTTTTCGAGTGAAACTCGGAAACTAATAGAGAGTTAGAGAAAAGACAAACGGTATTAAGCATATAGTCATATTCTTAAGAGAACAGATATAGGTCAGCCAACAGGGGCGCACAATTAGTACCCATTGAAATACCTAGATGCTGCTGATATATTGTGCTGCCAAATTTCACATAGATATTATTATTGAGAGATTCTAGCAACTCTATAAACAACGAAACATCCCATGAATGATATATCTTGTATGTAGTAGATATAAGAATACTTTATGGCATCCGATATTAATATCTACGACCTGTTTTCTTGAACACAGATACTATTAATGAGCTTAGACGGTCAATAAGGTCCTGATGCGAAGTCTATAAGTATGTTATGAAGGAAAAAGTCGTGTAAACTACTTATGGACGTCATCGGTCTTTGAGTGTTACCCAGAAACTAAAGGAGGTTTAGACAAACCCACCCCTAATCCGTGAAGTAACATCACGGCAAAATCCAGCTGGAGTAACTTATATGTAAAATTTGCCTTTTTCAACTTCCAAGATTAACTATGTTTAGCTCGGTGTATGGCATTTACTAATTCGTTTGTCGGGTGTTGGGGTTAAAAATTGCTGTTTAAACTGCACGTAGAAAAAGGGACAGCCTTCTGCTCCTCAACTTTCTAAAATATTCTTAGATATTATTTATGAGAGATTCTAGCAAATCTATAAACAAAGAAACATCCCATGAATGGTATCTCTTGTATGTAGTAGACCTAAAAATGCTTTATGGCATCCGACATTAATATATCTACCATCTGTTTTCTTGAACACAGATACTATTAATGAACTTAGACGGTCAATAAGGTCCTGATGCGAAGTCTATAAGTATGTTATGAAGGAAAAAGTCGTGTAAACTACTTATGGACGTAATCGGTCTTTTGAGTGTTACCCAGAAACTAATGGCGGTTTAGACAAACCCACCCCTAATCCGAGAACTAACATCACGGCAAACTCCAGCTGAAGCAACATATATGTAAAATTTGCCTTTTTCAACTTCCAAGATTAACTATGTTTAGCTCGGTGTATGGCATTTACCAATTCCTTTGTCGGGTGTTGGGGTTAAAAATTGCTGTTTAAACTGCACGTAGAAAAAGGGACAGCCTTCTGCTGCTCAACTTTCTTAAATATTCTTAGATATTATTTATGAGAGATTCTAGCAAATCTATAAACAAAGAAACATCCCATGAATGGTATCTCTTGTATGTAGTAGACTTAAAAATGCTTTATGGCATCCGACATTAATATATCTACCATCTGTTTTCTTGAACACAGATACTATTAATGAACTTAGACGGTCAATAAGGTCCTGATGCGAAGTCCATAAGTATGTTATGACGGAAAAAGTCGTGTAAGCTATTTGTGGACGTCATCGGCCTTTCGAGTGTAGCCCTGAAACTAATGGAGGTTTAGACAAACCCACCCCTAATCCGAGAACTAACATCACGGCAAACTCCAGCTGAAGCAACATATATGTAAAATTTGCCTTTTTCAACTTCCAAGATTAACTATGTTTTGCTCGGTGTATGGTATTTACCAATTCGTTTGTCGGATGTTGGGGTTAAAAATTGCTGTTTAAACTGCACACAGAAAAAGGGGCAGCCGTCTGCTCCTCCACTTTCTTAAATATCAAAAAGTATAGTTATATTATCTGGAATGACATATCCTGGCTATATTGTGGCAGTGTACTAGCACCATGGTGCTTAATCTCATAAATATGATTGTGAAGTTTTCAATGACATATCCTCGCTATATTGTGGCAGTGTACTAACACCATGGTGCTTAATCTCATAAATATGATTGTGAAGTTTTCAATGACATATCCTCGCTATATTGTGGCAGTGTACTAGCACCATGGTGCTTAATCTCATAAATATGTTTGTGAAGTTTTCAATGACATATCCTCGCTATACTCCGGCGCTGTACTAGCACCATGGTGCTTAATCTCATAAATATGATTGTGAAGTTTTCAATGACATATCCTCGCTATATTGTGGCAGTGTACTAGTACCATGGTGCTTAATCTCATAAACATGATTGTGAAGTTTTCAATGACATATCCTCGCTATATTGTGGCAGTGTACTAGCACCATGGTGCTTAATCTCATAAATATGATTGTGAAGTTTTCAATGACATATCCTCGCTATATTGTGGCAGTGTACTAGCACCATAGTGCTTAATCTCATAAATATGATTGTGAAGTTTTCAATGACATATCCTCGCTATATTGTGGCAGTGTACTAGCACCATGGTGCTTAATCTCATAAATATGATTGTGAAGTTTTCAATGACATACCCTTGCTATATTGTGGCAGTGTACTAGCACCATGGTGCTTACGCTCATAAATATGATTGTGAAGTTTTCAATGACATATCCTCGCTATATTGTGGCAGTGTACTAGCGCCATGGTGCTTAATCTCATAAATATGATTGTGAAGTTTTCAATGACATATCTTCGCTATACTCTGGGATGTACTAGCACCATGGTGCTTAATCTCATCAATATGATTGTGAAGTTTTCAATGACATATCCTCGCTATACTCTGGCGTTGTACTAACACCATGGTGCTTAATCTCATAAATATGATTGTGAAGTTTTCAATGACATATCCTCGCTATACTCTGGCGTTGTACTAGCACCATGGTGCTTAATCTCATAAATATGATTGTGAAGTTTTCAATGACATATCCTCGCTATATTGTGGCAGTGTACTAGTACCATGGTGCTTAATCTCATAAGTATGGTTATATAATCTGGAATGACATATCCTCGCTATATTGTGGTAGTGTACTAGCACCATGGTGCTTAATCTCATATGATTGTGAAGTTTTCAATGACATATCCTCGCTATATTGTGGCAGTGTACTAGCACCATGGTGCTTAAGCTCATAAATATGATTGTGAAGTTTTCAATGACATATCCTCGCTATATTGTGGCAGTGTACTAGCGCCATGGTGTTTAATCTCATAAATATGATTGTGAAGTTTCCAATGACATATCCTCGCTATACTCTGGGATGTACTAGCACCATGGTGCTTAATCTCATGAATATGATTGTGAAGTTTTCAATGACATATCCTCGCTATACTCTGGCGTTGTACTAACACCATGGTGCTTAATCTCATAAATATGATTGTGAAGTTTTCAATGACATATCCTCGCTATACTCTGGCGTTGTACTAGCACCATGGTGCTTAATCTCATAAATATGATTGTGAGTTTTCAATGACATATCCTCGCTATATTGTGGCAGTGTACTAGCATCATGGTGCTTAAGCTCATAAATATGATTGTGAAGTTTTCAATGACATATCCTCGCTATATTGTGGCAGTGTACTAGCACCATGGTGCTTAATCTCATAAATATGACTGTGAAGTTTTCAATGACATATCCTCGCTATATTGTGGCAGTGTACTAGCACCATGGTGCTTAATCTCATAAATATGATTGTGAAGTTTTCAATGACATATCCTCGCTATATTGTAGCAGTGTACTAGCACCATGGTGCTTAATCTCATAAATATGATTGTGAAGTTTTCAATGACATATCCTCGCTATACTGTGGCAGTGTACTAGCACCATGGTGCTTAATCTCATAAATATGATTGTGAAGTTTTCAATGACATATCCTCGCTATACTCTGGCGTTGTACTAGCACCATGGTGCTTAATCTCATCAATACGATTGTGAAGCTTTCAATGACATATCCTCGCTATATTGTGGCAGTGTACTAGCACCATGGTGCTTAATCTCATAAATATGATTGTGAAGTTTTCAGTGACATATCCTCGCTATGTTGTGGCAGTGTACTAGCACCATGGTGCTTAATCTCATAAATATGATTGTGAAGTTTTCAATGACATATCCTCGCTATATTGTGGCAGTGTACTAGCACCATGGTGCTTAAGCTCATAAATATAATTGTGAAGTTTTCAATGACTCGACATATCCTCGCTATACTCTGGGATGTACTAGCACCATGGTGCTTAATCTCATAAATATGATTGTGAAGTTTTCAATGACATATCCTCGCTATATTGTGGCAGTGTATTAGCACCATGGTGCTTAATATCATAAGTATGATCGTAGTCTTCGATGCCTTGCAATACTCCTGCATTGTACTAGCACCATGCTGCTTCATATTATAATGTACGACTGGAATGACATACGCTTAGTCTATATTTAATTTTGTGGCAGCCAGTGTAGGCTACTGTCAAGCGCCATATCAGTGTCGAACGATCAATCAGTATTTTGCACGGTGAGATCTGCTGATATCCTCTCCAAATTCAATTTTATTGCACGTGCAAATTATTAACAAACGGTATCTCTCTTCCCCACTGCTCGCTCATGTTGTTGTTTCAGCACAGGTTTCCGGTATCTAGGCGCAGGCGCCGGTTGAGCGGAAGCCTTGAAATCCATCCAATAGCTGGGTGGTGCGTATTATGGTGCGTACCCCTACGTTAGAGAAATATTATACCTGGGGTGGTTGATGAACGTGTAGACGCCACTGGCTGTGACGATTTCTCAGTTGTAACAGTAATTGTGGCCGGAAACTCTTTTGCCAGGAACCAATTGCTTAAACATGGATGGACAGAGGGTATGGACTTTATTTCGATATTCACTCAAGGCTTACATGTATACAAACCTTTGACAGCGGTATCGAAAACTGGCACTTCTATAGCATAGGTCTATACCGATTAAATCAACAACAAAATCGATTATTGTAAATTATATTCACTCCGAAAGAAATATTTCATAATTTCTGTTTTGGATTTATGATTTGTTTTTAGTTACGGACGTTTCGATGATACCTGTACACACGGGGTAGCGATTATTAACAGATTAAGGGATTTATACCGGAAAATCGGATTATTAAAAATTTATGTTGTCCCCATTTGAAGAGTTCTTCTCATTGACTTGAGAGTTGAGTAGAGTCATGAGAATTCAACCCCTTACAATCTCGCCATGAGGAAGATATCGAAAGAATAAAAAAGAAGAACAAGAAATTTCATACAACAGATGAAAGAGTGTTTTTTTTTCTTTTTTTTTCTTTTCTTAGAAATTAACAAGATTTTAATATTTTGAAACATTTAAAATTCCAAAGGCTCAGTTGAGACGAAACACACTGACTACATCTGTCATGTATGTGAACATAATTTTATTACAGTGAATATATTGTATATAGCGTCTATATATGATACCCTGTGGCTGCTAGCTGATCAGGTTGACATATTTCTACTTCGCATCAATCAGCGAAAGAGTATTGGTAACCCAGTGGCAGGGGATGTAAAACAAAAAGGAAATCACTGATTCTATTTCTTCTCAGTCACACCAATATCATGAAATCAATTTTCGGATACAACACAGAAATGTACTACATTCTACGAACATTGAATTGTGATATGGATTTGATGAACAGAATTCAGTTGATCTTGTTGGCATCATTGAAAAGTGTTGACCGCTTAATTCTGTCTTTCAGGTAATTCCAATTTACTTTTCATCTCTCGGTTATGTTACTTTAGGTGCTATTGTTATTAATGAAACAGGTCTTTGGATTATGGTCCGACGTTTGAGAACTCTTAATAGGTGATGGCTGCCCAATGAATGACAGATTTGATGCATATTTATTTCAATTTATCTCTACGAAATGAGGGGAGAAGTTTCAAACAAGACAGCTTTTAGCAGATTTAACGTAAAAGTTATCACATCTCATCGCTGACCTAATCCACTACTCTAGTTATTTTATGGTGAAGATATTTGCTATTGTGACTATCCATAACACCTGTGCTTTGAAGCTCGACAATCAGACAACACGGTAAACTAGACTGTACCCTCACATGTAAACCTCACTTGATTTGCCGGATATGTAGGTTCACAGAGGTCAGTTTTAGCTGGACGAGATGCTATTTTTGTCAAAGCATGGTGGCAGGTTAATTGCGCTCCCTCCCACCACTAAAGATTGTTAACACGTGAGACCTGGGTTTTTCTGTTCTGCTAGATTACTGTGTCATCCGAATTCAAAATTTATCTCAGAAAATCAAAGTTTAAGAGCATTTACAATCCCATAAAATGGCTATAGGTTTTCCAGCATAGTTCTCCCTATTTTACTCTCCGTATTCCCTAATTTCGCACTATTTGACCTATCCGTGAGAGGACACTTCAGATGGGAACAGCTGGTGACTACAGAAGGTAATCTTGCTGTTATTCCTCACAAACTAAGAGAGTAATTCGTTGTTGATTATTGACAATTGGTCCCTTCAACAGTTTTTCCCTCTGTTAATGTGCACCTCCAAATACGTTTACACTAAATACAACAGGGGCGTCACTAGGATTTCAAAAGGGGTGGGGGGGGGGGGGGGCGAATGTTTTCAATTTCAGAGAGCGAGTATAACGAAAGTTCATATGGGGGTCGACTTCACAGCCCAACAGGTGAGGGTCCAGGGGCCGCCTAGGCCCCGGAAGCTCCGGGGTCCTAGATTGCCGGAGCTAAGTGTTTTCCCGGATATAAATCTGAACATAATGTATATTTAAGGTTCTATTTTCACATTTACTTCGCATAAGCAATTATCGATATTAAAAAAAATATCGCACCTTATGCCGGATTCCATTTGACTTTCTGGTTTAACACATACAAAGCTGGCCTATAACAAACTACGTTGTGGTGCGCTCGCGGGAATAATGTTTGATTTTAGATACATATTGAAACCCCAACTTAAATAGTATACGCTCACAAGCCACATGAATAGACGATGGTCTGTTTAATACACCTACATGTATACTCTAATTACATAATCCACATTCGTTTATTTTACATGTATATCAATTTAAGACATTCTGCATGCAATCCCAGGGTTCGCTGATCCCTAAAAAGAAAATTCTGGACTCTCCCAGACCTCCCCACCCCTGTAGATCCGCCCTTGATTTCCCATTTCTCACAATTCCAGGAATGCGCGCCAAGGGCAATCTTTTTGCTTACGCCGGAAAATTCTGAAAGTTTACGCTTGATTTTCTGATTTTAGCTTATTTATAATTTTCTTACTTCCAATCTACGAGCAAAAACTCACACAACCGATCCGTTTCCAAGCAGTTTCCGGTTAATATTCCTAAATTTTATTTCCCTTAAGTGGCAGTATATAAAAGAGCCTAAGAAGATATTTTCTTCATGAAGTAACATAAATATATATATATATATATATATATATATAGTTCATCTTCTGAAATTCATTATCGCTCCTATGAAAATAATTTCATAGTTGCATTAATTTTGTATGTAATTTTAGTCAATGGGAAAATGTCATTGTCAATCGAGCTTAACCCAGTTAAGTATCAGAAACCCAAACAAAGCGTCGAATTCATCTACAAATGTCGAACAATAGTACTGGACCACTATTTTCCCCATGTAGTACCTACAAGTGAAAATAATAACAAAATCATTTGAAATATTAATTTTTCATTTCGTATTTCTTTAATTTTCAGAATTTGGGTTTATATTGGGATAATATCACCCTGGGTGTATTGTTTGAAACTTGTAGCTCAAGTGAGTGAGTGAGTGAATATGATAAAAACGTCGCTTTCAACACTATTTCTGTCATATCACGACGTTGGTTCCTATTCCATTTCACACTCAGAAACCACTCCAGTTAGTCGCCTCTTATGACAAGCTCCCTGCGGAGCCGAGATCTATTCTTACCATGACATGGAGTGTGCACAACGATACCCCCTTTCAATCCCCGGGAGCCTCACGGGGCCACTTATACTTAACTGGGTTAATCGCGATTGACAGTCCCACTGACTAAAATTATGCACAATATAAGTGCGAATATGAAATTATTTTTTTTCTCATTTTTCTTCCTTCAATATCTTCCTCATGTCGAGCTTAATACTTAAATTTGGTGAATTTTCATTACCCTACTCCAACTTGCCATTGGAAAGAAAGCGCCAAAAGACTGACAGTCAATGGGAGAATTGGATTAATCAGATTTTCAGGTATAAATCCCCTTTACACATAAATGACCCCATAATTTGCAGAGAGAAAATAGAAGTCAAATTTTACCGCTAATTTGTGTCATATCTCCAGTCATCCGATGAATGACCTTTATTTGTCAAACCAGACCATTCTTACTTTGTATTGATTCCAGTTAGTGATTATATTATCCTAATTTAGTGTGTGAGCTAGCCTACAATGTATTGGATAGAACTGAATGACCTCTGATGAGGTACATGTACATGTAGCATCATCAAATGGTTTGCGTGTATAAATTTATCCATAGCACAGAGTTCATTCACAAATGGCTTGAAAATGACTGTACTGACACACTAACTCAACAACTCAAATCAGGCATAGTATTAATGCAATATTAAGGGTGCACTCCACACTAGGCCACGGTTTCGCACAAATGGTCCCTCCCTAATTTCATAATAAGGAAGGTCGCCTGTTTTTGACAGCATGGTAATTCTTCTTCCCTTTCTACTAGCTGATATCTGTAGTATCACCCTGCTGGACGTAACCATTTCTTCAAACGAGGATATAACAATTGCTTGCTGATCGCATCTACGCGCCACTACAGAGTTAATGGTTTCCGGAATTGAATATCTGGCAGGACAAAATCCTCACTTTTTCGGGGAACGAAAATGATGATTCCCTTATGGCGATAAAATTTTACAAAAAACGAGTAGGTCGACCCCCTGATTTTTTTCGCTTTTTAAAATGCCCGTTGGACGGAGAAACTTTCACAAGTCTAACAAGAAAATCATTTCGTTTGTTTTCTCTGGATGGTGGGTCGAATTTGGCACATTTTCGTACATTTTATGGAGTTTTTCAGAAAAGTTGAAGAAGGTTTAAGGAGGATTGCACGTCTTTCCTTTTCAATTTGAATAGCTCACTTGTCTCCTGGAATAATGGCATGGGTGTGCCCATTCAGAAAATATATACTTTCACAGGGGTTTTGTTAAAGATTTTACATATATTTGAGGCCGAAGACATGCACGAACCCATGTCTATTTTAACCGCACATCATTTAGGTGTGGAATGCACCCTTAACATTTAGATGTAAACCAAGAAATAATAGCTGGAGTGCCCTCAAAACTAAAATAATATACCGGTACATGTAAAAAACATTCCATCCCATTAAGACAAGTGGAAAATTTATCTATGAATCTGTGCCTCTTTGAAAACTTTATTTAACATGTTTAAGGTCGCAGATGTTTCGCAACATATAAACATTTAGCCGGTGGCTAGTCAGTCTGTCATCAGATAAAGTCAACATACGTACATGGATAAAAAGAAATAACATCGAATAAATACATTACTAAAAGGAACCACATCATTGTGTTACGTAGAAACTATTTTCGGGAGCACACTGAACATTTGCACTGTGGCCCATCCCAAATCTTAAGTAGATATCCTCTTAAAATCCTTAAAAGCTGAGCTCTGCCTTAAAGAGGTACAATTGTAGATGTAGCATGCTTTTAATTGTTCGGGTAAACTGAACATCATGATCACTTGCAACATTTGCCAAAAGGTTTTCAAGTCGTGAAGTCATGTATTTCTTACAAGGACCAATATTGTCAGATTCTTCAATTCGGTCAAGTGAACAACATGAAAATGGGAAATGATTGAGATGACATCGGATAACGTGACCAGGTGTCCATGACGTCACGTTAGAAGCCATCACAGTCATGACAGTGCAATAACAGTTCTAAGATCGAGTATGACGTTGCAAAGCATCATGCCCAGAATGCCAATGCGCGTTTTGTGACGTCATCTCAGGCACTGGAGCCAAGTACAGGCACTGTCACGTTTCTCAGAGAAGGTCAGAAACTTGTGTCATTTCAATGCCCGTGATATTAAAAAATGAGGTCACAGAAAAACGTTCACCATACATATACATGTAGTTGATCTCAACTACTAAATAACTTTCATCAAAAAATGTTAATTTGCTGAATATTTTTGAAATGACGCTACTACCTCTTTAAGTTTAAAGGGAGACAATTGAATTCCATATCTTTGGAGCTAAAAACATAAAACTACATGTATCTTGACCATATATTTCTTGGTTCTAAAAAGTGGGAGATACAGAGTGTGCTGTCCACCTCTGAGATGGCTTACATTCTGCTTCATCTCAATAAGATTGATTGATAGATATGTTGGTAGAATGTCGATTAGAATTAAAACCTGGACTACAATGGATAGATGAATTTAAACGTGTGACAATGGAGAAAGTTGGATTAGCATTTTGAGATATGGGTTACAGACCGCACTCAAAAATATGACCTACTTAATATATATTAATTGACTGAGAACATCTTCAGAAAACTATATTCCCTAATATTCGCTGCCTGTGACAAATGACCCACCGCACCAGGTAGCCTCAGCTTTTCACTCAAACATATAAAAAATTCAGCATAAATTTCCTATCACTTTTCCGAGATACAACGGTCAGAGAGAATGTCATCCCGCTGACACCATCATGGCAAATTTGAAGGTCCTCAATCAAACTGGGCCGGAATGTTTTCCTATTAAAATTTGGAAATGTTGTTACGGGAACCCACAAGAAAAAGTGCGTGGTTCAGACTAACAATGTGATTAGAATTATCCCCCTTTGAAAAAGGATAAATAATTTGGCATACACATGTAGCGGCTTTTGTATATATTAAACCCTTGGTGATATTCATATACATGTACATGATATATGATGACTGGCAGCATTTAGCATACATGTGCATACCCATGTCTGGTGGCCTGCCAAGTATGCCATACGAAATTGTGTAACGGCAATGTTAGTCTCAAAAGTATCTTAATAATCCAATAATCCATCATGCAAAAAGCAAAATCATATATTTTCTACTTTTCTATTTATCAATGTGAAAAGATGCTTGTCCTTTATCTAGTTCTGAAAAACTGAATATTTGCAGTCTGTTTTGTTTGCAGGCTATAATATTTGCAATTCTTTTCCTAAACCTTAAAGGACGTGCCTCAAAAACGTGAGTGTACACTTGTAATTTCCAATGCATCAATGTACGATAGATGAGAAAATGGATATTCAGACCAAATAGTAATTCAATCAGGCATCTTGTTCATTTTCTTAACTAGTCCACCCACTGTATGATTGGACTGATACAAACCAGTGGGCATTGATCAACAAAATAGTTTAATACTTTGATTTTTTAATACGAATAAAAAAAAAGTGCTTGAGTCTTACACCAAGATTCTGTTTTCTGCCTTGCCCTTAACACACATTCTTGTGTTAACTTAGGATGAAATATTCCCGAGTTCCCAGGGTCCAATTGGTGTGGTGAGATGCGGGGCATATTTTTATATTTCGCTGTTGTATTCTATTTGGAAGAAGCATGTTCTTTTACAGCATACGGTAATTTCCCTATTAATTCACCTTCCAAATTTAATTCGAAAACGGCCGATTTTTCCCCTGTCGTGATTTTGTCCATCCTAATAAAACGAAAACGGGAGCATTTTCAATATACCCGTGAAACAATAAATTCGAACACTCCCGTTTTCGCCACGGAGTTCGTGCCGATGAAAGTAAAGTGAATATGTTACTAGAATCTCGTATAGTATGTCGCCGTATGCTATTATTCGTAAACGCAGAGAAACAACAGGGAATGGTACAATATAATCAGACTGAATTACTGTTACTTACAGTCTATAAGGAAAAAAAATTATTCATTTAACTCCGCAGTCCTGTAATTTTATCCTAACTTGATCGCATTTCGCCGCAGTCGGGTAAAATATATACGGTAGTCCCCCGCACGTGGTCGAGTGTCTGCACACGGCCCGCTATTGAATCATTCTTCAGTTTCCAGCGTTCGTATATCAAATATCATTTTTACCTCCGTCGATCAGACCATGGAGTCTCCATGATCAGACGGAGGTCTAGGAGAGCAACGTGAAATCTCCCGCCAAATAATTGTCATATGGGGAACCCACGACTCGTGTGATTTCCAATAGGGATTGCAATGGTTCCCGACGAAATTTTGAAAAGTTTCTGGACACAAATGAATGCTTACGTCACAAAAGGTGTGCATCCTTTGCAGCGCTTCCACCGGGTCTCTTTATTCGAGGGTACTAAATTCGCGCGTGTACATGTACTTATAGCTTCGCGCTGGTACAGATGGCCGGTATGCGACGAAGACAAACCTGCGCTTTCATAAAAAGTAAATTTTCACGAAAGAAAAACTCGCATTCCAGATAGTATAATTGGAAACTTCCTCGAGAATCTCTGAATCGGCAAAAAGATAAAGGACGAGTGTCATTCACCAGGATGCGAGTCGGAAGTGAGAAGTCAAATTCAAAGTCAGAGGTCAAAAACGTAAAACTCCGAAGAACTCTCTCGGCTTTTTCTTTTCTTTTTTTTTTAGTTGGGGGGTGAGGGTTGGGGAGATAGCGACTGAAAAAATATATATTCCCATGCTTCAATCGTTATCTGTGAATCCGATCAACAACCTAGCCGGATAATCTGTCAAAAATTATCCGTCGTCTGGGTAAGGTTGAAGGGTCATCGGAAGCTCGAACTGTGATACAGGCAAAAACTGTTGTTGTTGTAGTCTGAAAAAATAACTCTGCCTCACGAGGCGCTCTCTCGGCTTTTTCTTTTCCTTTTGTTTGAAGATGGGGGAGGGGGAGATAGCGACTGGAAATATATATCTTCCCATGATACTTCAATCGTGCGCTCATGAATTCCACGGAAAAGCGGACATTGCTAAACAGCCCTTTTTCGCATAAAATTCACTCCACATTCTGTCGTAGACCCTATATTAGCATCCTGTTTGTTCTATTCGCTTCCTATGATCCCCGGGAACAAGCCAATAATAGAGAAGATGTGTTTTAATAGCGAAATATTTTTCCCGCAATTTTTTAACATGAAGAACTCGGGAAATTCTAAATTGTCAAAGAAGAAAAATTGCACTTTACTGAAAACTATACTATTTTGAACATCTGCAGAAAAGATATGCATGTGGCGGGAGCTGTATACCTTAGTAAAAATAAGAGGTCAGAGTTTTAATTTTCTAAGTCGAAGAGATAAATTTACTCTAGGAATATTTTTTTGAAGAAAATGTGTAATTAATAAAGCACTTTTACCGATAAGATTTAAAAAGCGCACTCGTGATTCCATCACGATTTTTTGTCGATTCCGTCACGGACTAGATTTAACCCCTGGGATGATCCAGTCGCGTTTTTCTCACGATGAAAAAAATCTTATCATCCTTGGGTACTGTATGTTAGTAAGAGATGTCATATAAGAATAGTCAGATTGAAACAGAGCGGCAAAAAAATAGACAAGCAACACTAGTCAAGAGTCATGTCCGTTTCAGGTGATTCCGTCACGAACATTTCGAAGCATGATTTACTGAAAATGCTGGATCATCTGTAGATTTTTCATGGATCCGTAAACAGATGTCATATAGAATAGCAAACTAAACTTGAAACTATGGGTATGACCACGGAACTTCCGAGTACATGACTTTGAATAAAGAAAAAGTCTTCCCAACGGTGATTCCGTCACGGTGGAATTCATGATTTGTGAATCCGATCAACAACCTAGCCGGACAATCTGTCAAAAATTATCCGTCGTCTGGGTAAGGTTGAAGGGTCATCGGAAGCTCGAACTGTGATACAGGCAAAAACTGTTGTTGTAGTCTAGAAAAATAACTGGCATGCACTCTATGGAGAAGGGCCTCGTGAGGCACAAAGTGCAATTTTTTGTTGTTGTTTATCTGCAAATCCGCTCAACTCGATGGGTATCTTTCACTTGTTCTCACAGTTGCTTGGCCTGTGTGATATTGGGTGGTCGAAGTCTACGTATAGTTTTTTTCAATAAATTATGGAAATTAATATAAACATATATACAGATATTTTTTTAAATAGATTTTTTTATAAGTGTATTTCTCTTTCATCTTTGGCTCAATTAAAGTCATTCTCTAAAATGTGAAGCCGAGTTAATACAGTTTTTAATTATTTACCAAACCCTGTCCTCTGACATAGAATAAAAGAGAAGTTGGGAATAGAACCGCTCAACACAGTCATTTCTAAACATCAAGTTGTACATAAGTATTTTTACTTACTCTGTACAAGCTGCGGGCATTTTTGTGGCTTTTGAAAATTTTGAGATTTTTGTGAGTCTGTCCATATTTAACTAAGCGACGTCCAAGCGAGCTAATGTACGCGCGTTATATTCATATCAAGTATGGTGCGGCTTGTGTTCAATGAGGCTTGGAATGTTTATACAATTAATTTTCTTCTCACTGTGTTACACAATAAATATTTGCTGCATGGAATCCAGTCATTTGTTCCATAGGGGCAATATTCTCATCAGCCATCACCATTCAATGTGAATGTGATACATGTACAAGTCCATGATCACTGATACAGTAAGGTGAAGGCGAAGGTGACCTGTAACACCAGTATACAAAATTATACCGAACGCATTGAATCCTCATCATATGATGTTGAGACAGATCAGAACGAAGTGTCGATAAAATCAGGTGTGTTTTGAAGAGCATTCTCTCATCAATGATGATGCTATACTGACACTGTACACATACAAAATATGAAGTGTTGCTGTGTTGGACCTATAGCACAAAATCACAAGCAAGTTGGTACAATTAGGCACACAGGGTCTCATTTCTGTCGCTAACGTGTTGATTTGGGTGAGGGGATCCTCTCATGGGGAGGTGTGGGTGGGATGGGACCTAATGTCTCAAGCACTTTTCCAGGTTTTCCATCAATATACTCTATTCCATACCCAATATTTCAAGCACGTCAAATCAAACAAAAATTATTTGCTGGGAATGTGACTTTCACATCCCTGTCTGGACATGCTAGTGAGGAACCCTCAATCCCAGATTAATTACCATTGATGAAGCTAACGTCCAACAAATGCAACATTGAGCTTGGCATCCGGCCGTATGTTATTCAGTGATGTATTACGCTACGGACCCTGTTGCCTCGACGGAGGTCTTTGCGCTCATCCAGCGCTTGTTTCAATCAGCATAAAGCATTCTTTAGCTCGACTACATACAAGAGATATCATTCATGGGATGTTTCTTTGTTTATAGAGTTGCTTGAATTTCTCATTAAAAATATCTATGTGAAATTTGGCAACTCAATATATCAGCAGCATATAGGTATTCCAATGGGTACTAATTGTGCACCCTGTTGGCTGACCTGTATCTGTTCTCTTATGAATATGACTATATGCAGGCGCTTTCAAAAACCGATCCATTCAAAGCCCGTTCCTTCTCATTCACCAAACGCTATATAGACGATCTTCTCGCTGTGGATAATCGCTATATAAATGACGCAGTGAAGGGATATATATCCACCTTCACTGGATTTGAAGGAAACTACAGATAGCCCTACAGGCACATCTTATTTAGATTTCTATCTCTATAAAAATGAAGCGGGCATTCTCTCTCGTCGACTTTATGACAAAAGAGATGATTACAATTTCGACATCGTAAATTATCCCTTTCTGGACAGTAATATTCCAGTGGGACCTGCATATGGCGTATACATATCTCGCTAGTAGCATTTGCTAGATCCTGTGTTAAATGTGACGATTTTAATCAACGTCACAAAACATTGTTGCGGAAACTTATAAAACAGGGCTACACCACCAAGCGCCTCCACTCAAAGTTTCTCAAATTTGGCGATACATATCGCATGCTGATAGCAAATACGAACGTAGCGTGCAAGATCTATGGCGCTACGTTTCGTAACTTGTGTCTAATTCCGCTTAACCCGGGGCTAGGGGCCGTATGAACCCATGTACTTCAAGATCCTCATGGTACTCATATGAACAGTCACAATCAAAGCGTGACTGAGGTACATCATTTCTAGATGACGACTCTATAACGAATATTATGGATTAAGAATACTGATCAGCGATACGGATTTGATATTTTGAAACATCATGATGTCTTGCCGGCATCATTGAAAATTGTTGACCGCTTCTCTCTTGCAGGAAACAATCCTATGTTTATGTATACTTTTGTCTTTTTGAATTTGGTGCTAATACTGTTATATGGAAATGGAATAGGTCTTTGGATTATGGACGCGGATATTCTCTAATGGACGACGGCTGGATTATGAATGACGGACTAGACGCTTGTAATTTATTTGAAAAACACGGTGAATATTTTCCGAGAAAACAGAACTGCGTGCGAATGAATTATGTTTGAACGAAACATAAAAATCACCGACAACGATGGTCGACGTGACACGCTCCTAGGAAATTTCATGGCGCTCCTTTTCTGTTCAAGTCTTTACGGTGGTTTATCGTCCCCCATTAATTCATGGCCCCTTTAACTTTTATACGTTGGTGATTAAATAGAATACATTTTATGCTAATATATTTTCAGATGAAGCCGGCTGTCGATCTGACCTGGAGTCAACAATCGCATGCCACGGTTATAATTTGGATATTAGTAGTGTTTAGAATTTTTTTTTAGGAAAATGGAATAAATCCATCCACGATATGGTTCTCAGTACTGCACGGACAAAATCATCATGATATTGAACATATGAATATATTTTATAACTTTTCTCAACTAGATTCTCTGAAAGGCTGAATTAATTTCGCTAAACCGTTGAGAAACGGGATTGTACATTTGCTGAGCTTTTCGTCATGAATGAATTTCATTTTGAAACCTTGTTATCGCGATTTCTCAGGAACTATTGCATGGATCTTTCTCAAATTTGGTACACAGGTTCCCCTTGGGGTCTAGTTGTGCAAGATACTTTTGCTGGTCCGATTCGAAAATCCAATATGGCCACCAGGCAGCCATCTTGGATTTCTCCAGGAAACTTGGTATCGTCATTTCTCAGTACTGCATGAATCTTTCTCAGATTTGGTACACAGATTCTCCTTAGGGTCTAGTTTTGCAAGATAGCTTTTTCGGTCCGAATCGAAAATCCAATATGGCCACATGGCGGCCATCTTGGATTTCCCCATAAAACCTTGTTATCGCGATTTCTCAGGAATTACTGCATGGATCTTCGGTCTAGTTGTGCAAGATGCCTTTTCTGGTCCGATTCGAAAATCCAATATGGCCACCAGGCAGCCATCTTGGATTTCCCAATGAAACTTTATCGTCATTTCTCAGGAAGTACTGCCTGGATCTTTCTCAAATTTGATAGACAGGTTGCCCTTGTGGTCCAGTTGTGCAACATACCTTTTCTGGTCCGATTCCAAAATCCAATATGTCCATCAGCCGGCCATCTTGGATTTCCCCATGAAACTTTGTTATTGCGATTTCTCAGAAACTACTGCATGAACCTTTATCAAATTTGGTAGGTTCCCCTTGTCGCCTAGTTGTGCAAGATACCTTTTCTGGTCCGATTCGAAAATCCAATATGGCCACCAGGCGCCCATCTTGGATTTCCCAATGAAACTTTGTTATCGTGATTTCTCAAGAAGTACTCCATGGATCTTCCTGAAATTTGGTACACCGATTCCCCTTGTGGCCCAGTTGTGCAAGATACCTTTTTTGGTCCGATTCGAAAATCCAATATGGCTGTCAGGTGGCCATTTTGAATTTCCCCTTGAAACATTGTTATCGTGAATTCTCAGGAAATATTTCATGGATCTTTCTGAAATTTGGTACACAGGTCTCACATGGAGCCTACTTGTGCAAGATACCTTTTTTGGTCCGATTAATACCAATTAATACGGTATTCCCGAGTTGTGACGTTGCATCACAAGAGTCGGCGGATCAAACGGTGGGGCATATTCTATATATTGACTATAGAGAATATCCATATCTTCGCCTTCCATGTCAAGGAGTTCAAATAATTGGGAATTAAAATGTATTTCTTCAAATTTTAAATCGGTTTTCTTTAGTTCATGCAATTGCAAGTGAAGTACCCTACCCTTTCGTCTGCTGGCGGGTCAGCTACATGAAGGGACGTCACTGTTGTGACACAATGTCACAACTCGACAACTGTAAACTACTGCATGTTTCGATCCAAGGGAAATAATCAGGATTCGGACACTTTCAAATTCGAAGTTTCAACAGTGCTGCCTGGACCGGATCCCTTCAGTATTAAGTATTGTACCATCTTACTATTTTCGAGCATGGTATCTTAAAAGAGATATCTCAAACTAGTCCAGCAAACAGAACAGAATTAGCATTCGTTCCTTATTATAAAATCTTAAGTATGCCAAAGTGTCAAAGAGATTTTTCTTCGCTTCCAGTACCAAATGATGACACGTGCAAAAAAAAAAAAAATTACTACAAAACGAAGACGAAGGATCCTCGGTACATGTACATTCACTTTCAGACTATTAAACTTTGCTCATTTCCCTCGTACTATAACAACCGACATAAGTACCGTTTCTAGAAATCTTGAAACTCCTGAAACTTAGAAAGATTATATGTTGGTGTTTTCCGTGTCCCTTTTTCAATCTTTTCCAATCAGATTCGAAATTCTGTAAACAAAATTACAACTCAATCGTCTTAGTAACAATGGACAAAGATCCTCTTGTCATTAGCTTACAATTATCGGACAATGGTGGGCGCCAAGATCCTTCAGGATCTCTCGTTATGCATATCTACAGCTTGGTTAAGACAAAATGACAAGGTATATCCATTTTTTTTGTGTTTCTGCCATCCATGTTTGTGTGTTTCTGCTGTTCAGGATTTTTGTATTCTGTTCATGACTTTTGCGTTCTGTTGTCCATTACTTATGTGTGCTGCTTTCCATGATTTGTGTGTTCTGTTGTCCATGACTTGAGTGTTTTTGCTCTCAATGTTTTTTGTGTGTTTCTGTTGCCCATGAATTCTGTGTTTCTGTCATCCCTGCTGTCCATGATTTGCATGTTCTGTTCTCCATGACCTGTTTTTAGCTCATCTGGGCCGAAGGCCCGATGGGCTTATGTCATGGCCTGACTGTCCGTCGTGCGTCGTCCGTAAACATCTTCTTCTCTGAAACCGCTTAGCCGATTAAGCTGAAACTTGGCATGCATGTTCCCCCCAATGAGTACACCAGAATTTGTTCATGCCGTGTCGATATGATTTTAAATATGGCTGCCATGGTGGCCATCTTGAATTAGCCAGTGAAATCTTGTCATCATTATTTTTCGGTAGGCCTAACTACTCCATGGATCTTTCTCAAATTTGGTGCACAGGTTCCTTTTGGGGTCTAGTAGTGCAAGATATCTTTTGGGGTCCGATTCAAAAATCCAATATGGCCACTAGGCGGCCATCTTGGATTTCCCAATGCAACATTGTTATCGCGATTTCTCAGGAACTACTGCATAGATCTTTCTCAAATTTGGTACACAGGTTCCCCTTGGGGTCTAGTTGTGCAAGATACCTGTTGTGGTCTGATTCACAAATCCAATATGGCCACCAGGCGGCCATCTTGGATTTCTCCATGAAACATTGTTATTGCAATTTCTCAGGAACTACTTTGTGGATCTTCCTCAAATTTGGTACACAGGTTCCCCTTGGGGTCTAGTTGTGCAAGATACCTTTTCTGCTCTGATTCGAACATCCAATATGGCCACCAGGCAGCCATCTTGGATTTTCCTATGAAACTTTGTTATCGTGATTTATGAGGAAGTACTGCATGGATCTTTCTCAAATTTGATACACAGGTTCCCCTTAGTGTCTAGTTGTGCAAGATACTTTTGTGGTCTGATTCAGAAATCCAATATGGCCACCAGGCGGCCATCTTGGATTTCCAGATGAAACATTTTTATCGCGATTTCTCAGGAACTACTGCATGGATCTTT
>JAVTVY010001285.1:0-33664 GCA_036873755.1 Hanleya hanleyi
AAGTAATATGTACTGCTAGCCAACTGCTGCAGCAGTTGCAGCAACCCTGCACCCCAACAAGTGATCAATATGTAGGTCGCAAGTGATGAAGATGCACAGCCATTATATATATAGTGATCAAGATGTTCCAGGCATTTATAGCAAGATCCATGTTTCTAGGGATGATCCATCAACTCAACAAGTTCAAATGTGGGATGATGAGTTGATCAGAGAGCACCAACCTCCTACCATCATCACCTCCTTTGAGGCAGTTCAGAGTGATGATGCGCAGGCTAGTACCAGTACCCTCCTTAATCCCGACCCAGAAGACAGAATTGTACCATCATGTGAACATACATGATACGATGGACAACTGTTCCCTGGCGAGGTAACAATGAAGATGAGCAGCGACACAGAAGTCAGCGTCATGACTTCTGCTGGCCCAAATGTGTGGAAATGACCTGAATTGGCAGACAAAATTTTCTATTCTTCAGAAAATATCCTCCGGAAGATTTCACCTCCAGTGCCAAGCAATAACCGCGGGAGTTTCCTTTTCCAATATTTAGATATTTAAAATTAATTACATGTAACATTACCTTGTGAATCAAACAACTGTGTTTCTCATCAGTGCTTACCTTGTTCAACTGATTCCCAATTGGTGATGAGAAAACTCACTGCATTAAAAAGATCTTCATGTCTGAGAACAATTTGAGCTGACGATTTTGCCAATATCGTTTACATATTGGAGGGCACCCATGTGATTACTATTAGAGAATATTGTTTCAATTTGGCATTATTTCAGAGACCAAATTAATGATTAGACTTCTACTTGCTTTTTCAAACTTAAAACTAAGCTAAATTCATGGTAGTATTCATTTGTATCATGATAAATGCTCATGTGATACATGTGACAGATATGTGCCTTACGTGACAAGGCATGTGCCTTACATGACGTGTCACGTAAGGCACAGACTTGAACCAATCCCATCTCAGTTGCCGTGTGGCCATTATAATCATTCAACCCATCTGATTTAATATTTTAATACAACTAGCTTTAGAAATATGGTTCAGTTTCATCAGTTTAGTTTAACTTTTTCTCTGGCTAAAACTGTCAAAGAAATTTGTCACATAAGGCACAAATGAGCTTGTTGACTTACTTTTGCGAAAATTTCATGGATCCGGACCAAATATGCTACTTTTCATATATACAATGTTATAGACATTTGTTATGATGGTGTTATGTATTAAATTGTTTCCATAGGTTGCATTCTTCGTTTGGTTTGGTACATGTACCAGAAATACTGAAAAAAAGGTGTTTTTGCGGTCTAAAATTTTCACCTGTCATAAAGCTCTATAATTTCAACCCCAAATTGTTTGGCAAGGAAAAACAATTTTTGTTTCTAATAATTTGGACTATCACACATACAAATATACTAATACTGGAAGATTTTCATCAATATAAAATTTCTGAGAAATTGGCTCTCTGTGGGGAAATGGCTATTCACAAGTAAGCTACATGTAGTGAGATATCTAATCTGCATATATCTTACAAGTCAAACAAAAAATCCTTCTGGTCTTTAACCTGACCACCTTAAATCATACCCAGAAATAGAAAATTGCATTTCCACTATTTAATTTCAGACATTATTTCAATACTAGTTACATGTAAATACATGTATAATTCAAACATTCAATACCAAAACAAAAGCAGACAAATTAAAGGGAGCTAATCTTGACCAATGGCGATTGAAAAAATTATCTGTAGCATAGAGCTGCTGGTATGATATACTAGGGGATCTGGGTCTGTACCTACATCAGACAGGAAATCAAGATACAAGGATCAAGGTAAAACAGTCAAGTTGAAGACAAGTGTGTGTGATATATACAGCTTACATTGAGTGAATGTGTGAGTGGGTAAGCCCAGTATTTATCATCGCTTTAAATAATTTTTCCGTCATATCAGTGATCAGAACCTATTTTATCCTATTACATGGTCAATCAGTCCTTAACCTATCGAGTTCCTTTTTATGTACCCATCAATTTTGTCCAGACATATTATGTAATGTCCCACGGTGAATGCAACTAGTTCTCGAGTTTTGCTCAATTCTTATGAAACTAATTGGTACCGGTACATGTATTGTTACCGTGGGAAGATGTGCATTTGTGCATGTGACTTTTTCTACTTCCTGCAATGTTTTTAGATTAGATGGTCCATATGTAGCCACTGTGTAGACCTTGATGTAGGGTTGGTTGGTTGTTTGAAGTTTAACGTCGCAACTAACCTTATTGGTCACATGGCGACGATGACCCAAACAAACATACCCCAGCAAACCCTAACCCTAACAAAAACCTAACCAAAACTAAAAAAAAAATTGAATTTCGAATTTTGAAAATTAGGCGCTACAGATAGTGATCACACTGGATCGTCAGAGAGTCTAATTTGTTTGGCACTTTAATCTACATGTACCTCCTGTGCCAGACAAACATGGTATGGAAAACCATGCTGCCCTAAGCTGGAGGGCCCTTGACATGCTTGATGTAGGGATGTGACTGGGACGTGGAAGCTTGAGACATTAGCGTACATGACTAGTATTGGGATGTGAGCAACATTAAGGATGGCCGATCATTTTTCAGGCCCTTATAAATATTACTAAAAATAAAATGCCTCGTATCTATTGTTGTACATGTACATGTACTCTCAGACTGACTATTATTGTTCCCCTATAGTCCTTACGGCCATGGCAAACATCTTCTGGTATCAGACAAAAATAGTTGAGGTGAACAGAGCTTTTACTGCAATATCAGGCCTTAAAATTTGGGGAAAACGATCGTTGAGTTCATCTGGCTGTTACGCAAAACGAAAGACGCATTTATAACCGATTATTCGTTCGCCTATTAAGGCCCAAACTCTGTGTCATAATGACATAATTTTAATAAATTTCTGTTGTAACCTGAAAATCATTTCCGATCGAAGCATGGGCTGTACTTACCAGAGTTTCGATGTTAACTTCACACACAAGAGCCCCAGTGAAGGGGAGATAATTGAACGCGAAACCCATATATGCGTTTTGATACATTCTCGGATACTTAGATAATATACAACCCAGGTGGATAAAGCGCTCTGTGGGATTAGGGTAAAAGTCTCTCAACTTCCTCTTACCTGACTCCCATGAACATGAAGTAACTATATTCGCTTCAGGACATCTATTCAGCCTACATAAAATATATAGCCTCATGCGAGATAGAGCTATGGGAACGAGATTATTATTACATACAAAATCAAAATGTCGGCGTAGATAGCAACAGCAAGTTTTACTTTTATTGAATGAACTCCAGTCAAAAACCAATGCCTAGCCACAACAAAACTCATTTGGCATAACCTATGGCTATCTGCGTAACCTATTTGCATAACCGTAATGGTTATGCAGTTCAGAAATGGGGAACAAACTATGGGTTACCTAGGGTCAATTTCACATAATCTATTTTCAGGTTAAGTAAACTTTTCAAATTTTAGGGCCTGAATATTTACCTCCGCAAATGTTGAATGCCATAGCTAAATTGTGAGGGCAGCTGTATCCTTTACGTCAAAGATGGACCCTATTATACACCCAGACTGTGACAACTGATGGAAATTGATGATATCTAGCTAAGAAGCTAAACTCAGTTCACATATATTTCGTGATATTGGTATCGATATACATGTATCATATATTCATATTTATAAATTTCAGATTATGATCTCAAATGATATAGGGGGGACCACTCTTGATATTGATGGAAACACTGTTGTCAGCACCCAAAATGCTAGGCTTCTGGGTGTACAACTGGAAAACACTCTTAAATTTGATATGCATGTCTCAAATGTCATCAAAAGTGCTACATGTAGCAAACAACTAAATGTGCTGAAACGGCTTGCTAAAAGCCTGGACCAAGCCACCAGATTGTTGATATATAAATCTTTTATATTGTCAAATTTTAGATATTGCCCAGCTGTGTGGCACTTCTGTGGTACCACAAATACGAAGAAATTAGAAAAAGTGCAATATAGAGCCCTGAAATTTGTTTTTCAGGATTTTACTTCCTCTTACGATGATCTTCTTTTAAAAGCAAATTTACCTAGTTTGGAGCTATCCAGACTTCGAAATATTGCCACTGAAGTTTTTAAATGTGTAAATAAACTAAATCCTCAGTACATCAATGATATGATCAGCATACGTCCGAGTCATTATAATTTACGAAACAGCAACAAAGCTGTTAGACAGCATAGTCGAACAGTAAATGCTGGTCTCCATTCTTTTACTGATTTCGGGTCCAAAGTCTGGAACGAATTGCCAGAAAATATGAGGACGACAGTGGATATAAATGTCTTTCGCAGACTAATTAAATCATGGAATGGTTTTACGTGCAGCTGTAACTTCTGCAAATCTTAGGCCTTCCAATTTTATGTCGATATGTTTTAACTGTGATCATATTATCAATATGCAATGTCCAGTTTTATGTCGATATGTTTAACCGTGATCATATTATCAATGTGCAATATCCAGTTTTATGTCGATATGTTTTAACTGTGATCATATTATCAATATGAAATATCCAGTTTTATGTCGATATGTTTGTTTGGTTTTACGCGCAGTTGAAACTTCTGCAAATCTTAGGTATTCCAATTTTATGTCGATCTGTTCTAGCTGTGATAATATTATGTACAAATGCAATATTCATTTTAAGTGATTATTATTGTTATCTGTTGTTTTATTATAATGCTCAGATATATTAGCTCTTATGAGCTAGCGTTGTCTTATATTGTAATTCTGAGTTTAAATAAATCTTGTATCTTGTATCACAAAATTAAATACAGGTATCAGCACAGTGTCTGAACTAAATGTAGCAGTCACTCTGATAAAAATTTATAAAAATCCTGCCCCTATCATGCCTATGTTGAAGCATTATCATGATTGTAAATACCAGGGATGGGATCTGAAACTTGCAATATACTAAAGAGAATACCACACATTTATAGCATTGCGATGATGTGTCTTTATAAGGAATCAGAAGCAGGCCTCTCATTTTGAGGCGAGTGATTGTATCCTTTAACCTTAATCACTCTCCTCAAAATGAGAGGCCTGCAGAAGAGAATTAAATATGTGTATACCCTGGTGGATTTCTTGCCCCGGTCCTCCCTCCGACGACGGCGAAGTTCTCTCTCAGCAATATATCGTCTGTCCTGTAATGGAGACTCAGAGCGCCTCGGTCCCACGGGTGGGAGTCCGATGTCCGGCAACTCATCTCCGGTAATTCCAACAACACTCACTCCCCAACCATGTGCTGGACCGCTGGGCCGTTCTCCCCTGATTAGTGACGGGAGCTGACCATGCCGACGAAGTCGAAAATCCTCGGACACCAAACTAGTTTGGGGAGCCGGTGGGCTCACGGGAGAGAATCCTGTATTGTTCATTGTTAATACATCCATCACCTACTGGCACGTTTATATTTGTGTAACATTAACTGAAGTCCTTGTAATCTGCTCGTACAACTTGCAGAATATAGCAGAACCATGACATAACACATAACCCGATGCCATGGAACCCGGAGTCAGTATGGCCCAACACCCATATACTCGTACTGGTAAGCTATAGATCTACATGTAGATGTAGGCCAAACTGACACTGTCACTCCTTAAAATGTTTGCACTTCAGTCTAGTTCTTTTTTTCACATTTTTAAGGAACTATACTATAGTTAGTCAGCATAAAGAATTAAAATGGATCAAATTGGACTGGCAGATGTTATTCGATATCGATTATATCCATCACTCAATCTCAGCTTTCTCAACATGTCAACTGCAAGACAGATTGCAGTGTTGTTGTTGTTTCATGTTTTGGCGGTCTCACACTCAGTCACAGGCCGTGTCGTTTTCTCGTCAATCACAGGGTATTTTAGAAAGTTTAGTCCTCTTAAACATCAAAGAATATATAACGTAATCCGGGTCAACCTTGAACAACTTTTAAATTACCACATGATACAGTGATTATATGACTTGTTTGGTCGTGTTTGTATGACTTTCCGACCACTTTCACTTGTTGGCAAGAACGCTTTTCACAGTGCGCATGCGTCACTGGACAGGTACTTGTTACATTTGGGCCCCCAAGTCATCAATACCTCTGACACCTGCAGATGACGAAACGGTCACCAACTTTTGCGCCAGAGTCAGAGTTTCTAAGTCAGATTTTAAATTTAATAAAGTTTTCAACACTGTTAAATATTTCCTCTACATGTATGCAGGCTTTGCTCTATATGTTTTCATCATGTATAGTGTAGGGTAGCTAAATATATATAGCCCTCATACTCGTGAGGGCTATATATTATTTAGCTATGGGACATGGGGCACAGTGGGACAAACCGTCTGGCTCCCATGTCAAGGACAGGAAGCACATTACATTATTATCAGCAGAAAGTATGATGGCCGAGAGGGGCCATCGCATCTTTCATTTCTAATTTAACGCAATGGAGCGATGGAGCGATGGAGCTATGCGATGCGCGATGGAGCTATGCGATGGAGCGATGGAGCTATGCGATGAAGCGATGGAGCTATGCGATGAAAAGTCGATGAAAAGTCGCGCTATGCGATGCGCGATGAGGCTATGCGATGGAGCTATGCGATGCGCGATGGAGCTATGCGATGAAGCGATGGAGCGATGCGATGAAAAGTCGATGAAAAGTTGCGCTATGCGATGCGCGATGAGGCTATGCGATGGAGCTATGCGATACGCGATGAAGCTATGCGATGGAGCGATGGAGCTATGCGATGAAAAGGCGATGGAGCGATGGAGCGATGGAGCTATGCGATGCAAAGGCGATGGAGCGATGGAGCGATGGAGCTATGCGATGGAAAATCAGAAATGAAAGACGCGATGAAAATGCGATGAAAAGGCGATGGAGCGATGGAGCGATGGAGATATATGCGATGAAAAGGCGATGGAGCGATGGAGCGATGGAAAATCAGAAATGAAAGACGCGATGAAAATGCGATGGAAAATCAGAAATGAAAGACGCGATGAAAATGCGATGGAAAATCAGAAATGAAAGACGCGATGAAAATGCGATGAAAAGGCGATGGAGCGATGGAGCGATGGAGCTATGCGATGAAAAGGTGATGGAGCGATGGAGCGATGGAGCTATGCGATGGAAAATCAGAAATGAAAGACGCGATGAAAATGCGATGGAGCGATGGAGCTATGCGATGGAGCTATGCGATGGAGCGATGGAGCGATGGAGCTATGCGATGGGGCTATGCGATGGAGCTATGCGATACATGGGAGCTTTATAACGTACTTCTCGATTTTAGGCTTGAGTATGCTCATCAGCCGTGTAAACAAAATTATGTGATCTGCACGCCGCCATCAACGCTAGCCAATCAAGTCGACGTTTGCCAGTTCCAAGATGTTTTCCCCTTTTCCTTGCAACGAACAGAATGAACTTTATGTTTGCATTGAATAGTATATGACAAATGGGCAATTTTCAGGGTTTTGCATACCAGGTGTTCACGTAACACATTGACATCTTTAGAAAAAAAAACAACGTTATTAAAAGTGTGTAGGTGGGCAGGTATCTCACCGAAGGCATGTCGGCTATATCACAAGTTCATCGACTTCCCTCAGGGAAGATGGTGGACAGTATTTGTGAAAAGGAGAAGGCTGTACCGTAAACTTCTGCGGGGCTTAAGAACTATACGGATTTTATTCTCGGGGCATTATTTAGAATAACAGTATTGTGTACGTTAAAATGTGTCATAGTCGAGTGGCTTACCGTAAAATAATCAAAAGTTATTTACATTTGTGACAAAAGCATTATATTTTGCATGCTGATTTGTGATCGTTCCAGGACCCAGAAAATCTGCGGCTGCAAGCTGAACTCTGCATGGGATGGGTTTTATGTGGTAATTTGGAAAGGGGGGGGGGGGAGGGGTTAAAATGTGTTGACTTGACCCTACCTGGCCTGGCGCTATCTCCGGAACGACAAAATATGGAGAACTGAAACTCAGTGCCTTTATAGTTTATTACATTGGGATCATTTTGAGCATATTTGCATAACCCCCAGAGCAGAGGATCATGGGAAAATTCAAGATGGCGGCCACGTGGAGTCCCAGAAAAGGGATGTGTTTTCATATTTCTTCAAAATTCCTGCTTTTTCTCGATGAAAAGCGGGCAAAACCTATTTTATTTCACATCTCATTAATATTTACTAATTTATCATGCAGATATTTAGGAGAAATTGCACAAATAACAAATTCAGAAAATCTGACTGAAAAATCGACCAAAAAATGCCATTTTTGAAAATGACGTCACTGTGACGTCATCAAAGCGGCCATCTTAGATTTTGTTCACATTTTCTGGTAGAGGTTGACCCAAGGGTATAGTGTGATAAGTTTCAGCCCTCTAGCTCAAGAGGTAAGAAAAATAATTAGAGGGGAGCCATTTCGCCCCCCCCCCCCCCCCCCTAAGGCCACAACAGGTCCCAAAAAGCCCAGGCCAGATAGGGTTAAACTAACCACCTACCCTTTGTACGCATTTCTATTTCATATGGTGAAAACTTTACATAAAAGGCACATGATACTGATGTTCAGTATATGTACCGTGACAATATAGTCCAGCTCTGATGAATTCAAAATGGTCACCAAATTGAGAATTATGTTTGGACATTTTCATCAGTTTAACACAATTTTTTACCGAGATACAATAAACAGCAACCTATCTCTTATATTTTGTGAGGTTAATACATCACAGTCTAATTAGTTCACTTTATCAGCTGCCATAACCTTTTAATGAATAAATAATGTTTTATTCACCACATACTCAGTTTACGTACAGTGTATCGGTGCATGTAAACATTCAGGAAGATTGTGAAATCTGTAAACAACGCACTGCCTAGATTATCTCTGCAGTTAGCTACCCTGGTGTGCGCATGCCTACGATGACGTCACTTCTGAGCTCTGCCCTCCAAGAGCTCCAAGCTCAGACTCCAACAGCCCCGAGCGCTCCGATCCAAGAGCTCTGCCCTAGGGAGCTACCACCACCACCGAGCGATGACGGGCGTCAACGCTTGGGGGTGGTGGTGTGTGGTGGTGGTGGTGTCTGTACATATAGGGATTATCAGTCCATATGTATTGGTCGACTAATCAAAATTTCGCCACCACTCGTACTGATGACGTCACCAATGACGTCGCAGATGACATGGGAATCACTCAAGTCGTGGTCTACACCACGAGAGCTTCAAGATGACACCCTACACTTCATCTTTGGATGAGATATAGAACCTCAATCTCTCAAATATATCCCTGTGCACCTCAAGAATGACCACCCTACTTTCTACGCCCCAAATGTGCAAACAAGTGTTTCAGGACATGCTGCCGTTACAGTATCCTTGCCTGCCTGACGACGCTTAGGCCAAAAGCGATTATGACCGAAGATTAAACTTTCTCAAATGACGATTTCTAATTGGATAAGAGCCTACATGAATTTTAAACATAGCCAACGCGGCTCCCCCAGCGTGGGTGTGATGTACTGGAGGGACTAATAACATGATTCTTCTTCTTGTTCTCTCATCTTTCTACATCATGGCGTTATGGCGTTAAGATAAAGCGTTAAGTCATTAACATAGGTATTGAGGCGTTGGTCCACCGCGACCCCAAGTTGACCTAAAAATTTACATATGACCTCTGTGACGTCACTTCGGGATTCGCTGAGGTAACTATACCAGGTAGCTAGAGTGAACATGGCCACCTCTCCAAACGCGCTTGTTTGCACCCCCGAACCGAACCTTTCTCTACTACTCCTAAGTGATTTATAAATAGAACAGGGATTTCCCAGAAAATTCCCCGAAAAATGAACCCTGATAGTTTCTGATTTCTGTAACACTAAACTGGGTTATTTCTTTGACTTTTATTTACCCGAAATTGAGAGACTGCATTATCTCAACAACATTCTCCTGTCTATGACTCCGTGTGACCAGGAAATGGTGCGAGTCGGGAGTGGGGATTCGAACCTTGAGACTGGCACCTTAGACCACTCGGCCATCCTGACCAAAGCTGGTTATCGTGGTCATAATGATTCATATATTGTGCTATATTTGTACAATGGTTTTGCAACATGGCGACGAATAACGAAACAGGTGTGTGTCAGAAGTGGGATTCGAACCCACGTCCCAAATATGTAGACTGGCGCCTTAGACCACTCGGCCATTCTGACCAACGTTGATTATGATGAACATAAAGAGTCATATATAGTGCTACATTTTGTTACTCCCAGGCCGGGTCATACCTAAGTCTTGAAAAATGGAACTTGTTGCTCCCTCGCTTACGCTCAGCATTAAGAGGATAGAACAAGGACTGGTTCGCTCGGTGTCAGTATAATGTGACTGAGTGGGGTGTCATGTCTGCCTACGGCATGATATTTCAGTGGGACAGCACTATAAAATGGCAGCATTAGATCTGCTCTGTTACAAGTAGGTTCCCCTGCCTCTCCCCCTCCCCTCCCCCGTCGTGATATAGCTGAAAAAATGTTGAAAGCGACGTTAAACCCTATTCACTCACTCACTCACTCCTACATTTTGTTACATGCTTTTACATGTCACGGTGTGTATGCCGTGAATGCCCTTATGGCTGCACTGATTGGTTACTTCCCCAGCCTGCCGATTGACTGAATATATGCACGTTAGGTCGTTAGGATAAGGCGTTAAGGCGGGTGTTGAGACGGGCGTTAAGGTATACGGATAGGGCGTTAAGCCGTAACAACGGGCGCTGACGAGCGTCACTGCATTTTGATGAATTAGTGACAATTCCATAAAATATCTAGAAAATCAGAGCTTCTGAGCTATTTCACCAGGGCGTTGAAGCGTTAATCTTGGCATTGGCGGTCGTTGCTCCAAGACCTCATACGACGCATTCGGTCCACGGATGGCCCATCTCTACCCCAAACACTTTCCTTCGCACCCCCATTAGACCCACTTTGGGTATTACACCTACTAATGACGTCAACAATGACATCACAGATGACATGGACATCCCTCAAGTCGTAGTCTACACCCCGAGTGCTTCACATTGTCATCTCGCACGATACATTCGAACCATGGATGGACCATCTCTATCTCAAACACCTTCCTTCGCACCACTCAAAATGCCCACTTTGGGTACTACTACTGCTGACGTCAGCAATGACGTCACATATGACATGGACATCCCTCAAGTCGTGGTTTACATCACCAGAGCTTCACTTTGACACCTCACACTACGCATTCGGACCACGGATGGTCCCCCAGACACACCCCACGCACCCTCAAAATTGCTGCTTTCTATACTACTCGTTTCCTTTTTTTCACCATATAGTCTGAAAAATGATATATTTTGAACTCATAATTACATCTGCTGATTACACAGCTTGTTACAGTTAAAAAAATCGTGGTGGTTTATTTCAAGAACCTTACTTTGACGATATTCTGTATTTTAGCCTACATTGAAAGTATAAACGTCAAAAAGACGTCACTGTGACGTCACACTTGTGAATTTTTTTTGCAGCCACAGATTTTTCAAGAGAGTGACCCTAGGGGATCCTCTGGTGAAAAAATCATGCTTTTGTCACTTAGGTAAATATAATTTCACTAAGCCACCTCACTATCAAGGTCGTAAGCTTATACGTAAAAGTCGCCTATACTCCGCTCGTGCGGCTCTCGCACCAGAGATGTTCATGTAATTTTTCCGAACAAAATTTATTCCATCCTCCCATAACCGCTCCCCATTAAACAACCTCGTTCTACCCATCTTCACACAACAGGCTGATTATAACGTTTTGTCGCCTTGATATAATATGGCAGAATTATTGTTCCAAAACTGTAAGTTAAGCTATCCACCTGTACTGATCAACACTCGCTCAATGACATTTCTCTCATTCTCGCCTTTGCTTAAAAGATTATGTATATAAAACTATATATTTTTAGAAAGCCTGTTTTCTAAGAATTCTAGACATGTTCATACGTTTAAACTTTGAATATAATTAAGTCTATCATTCATATTTGAACTTTGCTCTTCGTAAATTCTACCGATCATTTTCAAATGTCAATTTCAAGAAAAGTATCAAATATAACTGCGTGAAAATCGACAGCTCCATCTAGAAACGCGTCTCTCAGTTTTCTCGTTTTTTCTTAGTTTTCTCACTAGAGCCCCAAAACCGAAGAAAAATCGTTAAACTTACCGAACACTGCTAAAGCCGGAATATCTCGCTAAAGATTTGATAATTAAAAAAAAAAATGAAAGACGCGTTTCTAGGCCTCTATGCCATCCCAATTATGTCCAAATCTCGCCATTCTATGATGTACGGTTTTCGAGAAATTTCGGTTTTTACCAGCGAAACCGGTCCAATTTAATATGCGATAAATCGATAAAAGAGCCCAGCAGGTGATTATTCTACTGTGTTAGCCAAATATTCCCGGATAAAATCCTTCACTGACATGGATTACTCTTGTCACGCTCAAAGATATTGTATTGTTTGCTTCTTACTTTGCGCAATGACTTTTCATCGCATAGCTCCATCGCATAGCTCCATCGCATAGCCCCATCGCATAGCTCCATCGCTCCATCGCTCCATCGCATAGCTCCATCGCATAGCTCCATCGCTCCATCGCATAGCTCCATCGCATAGCCCCATCGCATAGCTCCATCGCTCCATCGCTCCATCGCCTTTCCATCGCATAGCTCCATCGCTCCATCGTTCCATCGCCTTTTCATCGCATTTTCATCGCGTCTTTCATTTCTGATTTTCCATCGCATTTTCATCGCGTCTTTCATTTCTGATTTTCCATCGCATTTTCATCGCGTCTTTCATTTCTGATTTTCCATCGCATAGCTCCATCGCTCCATCGCTCCATCGCCTTTTCATCGCATAGCTCCATCGCTCCATCGCCTTTCATCGCATTTTCATCGCGTCTTTCATTTCTGATTTTCCATCGCATAGCTCCATCGCTCCATCGCTCCATCGCCTTTCATCGCATAGCTCCATCGCTCCATCGCCTTTTCATCGCATAGCTCCATCGCTCCATCGCCTTTTCATCGCATAGCTCCATCGCTCCATCGCATAGCTCCATCGCGCATCGCATAGCTCCATCGCATAGCCTCATCGCGCATCGCATAGCGCGACTTTTCATCGACTTTTCATCGCATAGCTCCATCGCTTCATCGCATAGCTCCATCGCGCATCGCATAGCTCCATCGCATAGCGCGACTTTTCATCGACTTTTCATCGCATAGCTCCATCGCTTCATCGCATAGCTCCATCGCTCCATCGCATAGCTCCATCGCGCATCGCATAGCTCCATCGCTCCATCGCGTTAAATTAGAAATGAAAGACGCGATGGCCCCTCTCGGCCATCATAAGAAAGCCACCACCTCCATACAACTTTTATACTGATTACAAGTGAAAACTATCATCGGTAAAAAATTAGGGGGAAAAACTGTTTTTGAGTACGGTAGTCCAAGTAATTACTGAGGATGATATTTTGTTAAACCAAGTTTTCAGCAGTACTTCATTGCTGTTTTGTTACTACTGAGAGAGGAACTTAATTATATCGATTTATTATCTCAGATGCTTGTATTATTATTTTTTATTTATTTATTTATTTTTCATAAAACGGAATATGTCGTGATCCTGGGGCAGACTGGGACACTTTTGCCGGGGCATACTGGGACATTAGTAATCTAATGGTGAAATTCCTAAAATGCTGTTATAGTGCATTATTTTGTTTCCCAGATAGTAGCACAGGCCCGCAAAAACAAGAGTATTGGGAAGTGGAGCGGTGGTATTAGGGTGAAGTGTCGAAATATGGGGTCTCTATATATAACCCCATGCTTTATTATAAATTGTGGATTTATACAGTGTTTGGGGGAGTTCCGAATCATTTTTCACATCCAGACTGCTAGCGCTCGTTCTTTTACGAGGTGAGAGCGACTGCTGGTCTTATATTCTAGGGAAATCTGTCGTCTATAATTGTATGTAAAAGAGCTTCAATCGGACTTGTCAATCGATGAGAAAATAACCTCCGCTCCAGTGCACCAGCGTGGGCAGTTGCGAATCATTTTGGTGAGTTGCGGATCACGCCATCTGGCGGCCGTTACAGGCACACTGAGAATGGAATTTTTATTGGCTTGAGGGGTCATCTGCTAATCATCCATAGGCCGGTGAAGTCCTGGAGAAGATTTCAATGTTGCCTTAATTCTCCCCGCCCTGTGAGCGAATTTTTAACTGTTGCAGTCCAGGCACAAATGACACGCAGATCTAGCGTCGAAAATGTTCTGAAGTATATTTATCTTGGAGCGAGCCCACAAAATTGCATTGTAATCTCAATTTAATTATGTTTTAGAACATTTTAGGATACGATGTCTGACAGTCATGGAGGCTGGGCTAGTGAACTTTCCTGTACTGCTCCAAAACGACAAAACAGAGGAAGCGGGAACTTCGTGACTTTAAAGCTTATCATATTGGGGTCATTTTAGGCCCGGGCCGAGCAGAGGATCATGAGTAAATTCAAAAGGCGACCGTGTGGTATCTCAGAAATTCGTTTTTTCAGCCAGTTCTGTCCATTCTTCGAATTTTTCTGGCCTAAAAGGACTAGAAAGTATTTTATTTGGGCAAAAGTAGTTATTCTCTACTTTATTTGGTAGTTTATGAAAGAAAAATCGGAAAATTAAAATTTCGAAAAATCGGCCCCAATCGGCTGCCGAGATGACGTTAAGTCGACGTCATCATAGCGTTCATCTTAAACTTTGTTACTCTTTCGGGTAGAGCTTGAACAAAAGATACTGTGTGTTATGTTGCAGCGCTCTAGCCTTATGTATAGCGAAAATATATGAGGTGACTCCCTCCCCCCCCCCACCCCTCACCTGCGATGCACCCCAAATCTTCCAGACCAGATAGTGTTAATAAAGGGACATCCAGTTATTGAACTCATAGAAACCTCGCTCGGTGATAAACAATTTTATTTATATAAAACTTTTTATATTGAAGTAAGAGATATGCCTGAAATTATTGAATATGATGATGTAATATCGAGAAAATGATTTGTTCACCAAGGTTTGGAATGATTCGCGTACATAGTTCCGGTTACAAGGATATTGTCATTGATTCATTTTTTTTTTTGACAATGCCATGGATTGACCAATCTTCCTTAAAGTCGGTTTACACCTGTTGTATTAGTTGTGAGACGGTCCCTTATTCACCGATTTCAAGTTATGAACGGCGCTTATTTCGCTGATTCGGAATTGACATCTCTATAGCGCCATTATATTATAATGCTGGTCAGTTAACATTTATCGCAAATCACCAGATATTTTGTTTGGCCATTTAGCAAGATTCTGTCACTTAAATAAATACTGAATATACCGCCTAAACCCACCTTATTTCGCGCAAATTCACTACTGGAAAAATCGCACGTGTTTTTCGACTCGGTGTCAATTTGTCATTGCACAGTAGCGGAAGTATTACGTTGCCGAATTGACCGGAAAAGAAACAATGCAGGTCGGTTGTTTGACATTCATTTCAGTCCACGGAAACAGACGTTCCAATAAACCTAAAAAGTTTTAATCGGATGCTTTACTTCAAGAAATGTCAGGCATTAATTAGGAAAGTGATCCGCAACTCCCCGTGATTCGGAACTCCCCCAAACACTGTATAAAGCATGGGGTTATATATAGAGACCCCATATTTCGACCCTAATACCACCGCCCCCCCCCCCCCCCCGCCCGCCGAAAAACTCTTGTTTTGCGGGCCTGTGATAGTAGTAATGGCTGGTAGTAGTATATAAACAGCATAATCACGTTACTTGACCTACATATTTGTTCCCCGAGTAAAATTTAACGGGGTACCGGTACTATTTCTGAGCCGAAAGGTCACGTAAATGCCCCCTGGGGATGTATTCCTCCGCGGTGATGCGGCAATTGTCCGGCGGTGATGCAGTCGCTTCCGGGAAGAAGCCTCCGCGGACAGAAAGTAGTCCCTTGTCAACCAGCACCATGTGTGGACTAAGATGACCTCTTTAGTGCAAAACAAATGTGGACTAACATAACTTCTACAGTACAAGCCATGGAAGTATTGGGGTGGTCATTTTTTTTTTCTTGTGGATTTTACTATGGGGTGTGGCATCTTGTTTTCTTCGTCTCACGAGGTAGAACACGATGGGTGGGGGGGGGGGGTCTCGAAGCCATGCGGTGATTTTTTTTTTTAAATTCAGATAGGCCTGGGGTGGACAGGGTAGCTCCATACTGGCACAGTGGACAATGTTTGTCCCACTGGGAAACCCACTCCTGGACATTTGCGGTATAGGATGTGGCATCTTGCTTTGTTCGTCTCGAGCTGTATAACACGATGGGAGGGGTCTCAAAGCTATGCGGTGACATTTTTTAACAGTGACTGTGCGCATGCGCACTAGGCAAGTAGCGCTGGGGTGGACGTTTTGGGGTCGAGGTGGATCCCTAGTGGTCCGATTGGGTCGTGTGAGGTATTAGTGCGAAGCATTCGTGGGGGAGCGTCCAACTGGATGGGTGAGGGGTGGGAATAGCGTCTATCTGCGCATGCGCAGTAGAAAAAGGGCGTGGGTTTGGCCGTTCTGAGGTCGAGATGGATCCATAATGGTCCAATTGGACCGTATGATGTCTTATTTTGAAGTTCTCTTGGAGTAGCATCGTATTGGACTGATGTCTAGTCCGGTTTTCTCATTCCGCGCATGCGCAGTCTGGCCGTAGTATAGAAAACAACAATTTTGGGGGTGCGTGGGGTGTGTTTCAGGGACCACCCGTGGCCCGACTGCGTTGTGTGAGATGTTAAAGTGTAGACCACGACTTGAGGGGTGTACATGTCATCTGTGACGTCATTGGTGACGTCATCAGTAGGAGTAGTAGCCAAAGTGGGCATTTTGTGAGTGTGAAGGAAGGTGTTAGGTGTAGAAATGGATCATCCGTGGTCTGAATGCGTCGTGTGAGGTGTCATCTTGTAGCAACGCCCGCCAACGCCAAGCTTAACGCTTCAACGCCCTGGTGAAATAGCTCAGAACATATCTCATACACATTCCATAGAATTGCCACTAATTGATCTGACGCCATGATATTGACAGATGAGAGAACAACAACAAAAACATGGATGACAGGTCAATGATTTATTCTCCCCTCCAGGACATCATACCCACGCTGGGGGAGCCGCATTAGGTATGTTTACAATTCTCGTGGGCTCTTGTTCAATCAGAAGCCGTCGTTTCAGAAAGTTCCATTTTTGTTCGGTGTGACCTAAGCATCATTGGGCAGTCCAGGATATTGTTCAGGCAGCATGTCCTGAAACAGTTGTTTGTGCATTCTGATCGCATTTTCCAGGGCTTCGGTGGATAGTGACGCTTGGTCTTTATGATGGACCTGTGCGTCGGGTCGCCTTTCATTTCAAGCGGCAGCAGGCTCTACCGTTCATAGATCTCCATGGCTGTTTTCCTGATGCAGGGGCGCATTTGGTGTTATCCTGTCCGGCGTCTTGATTATCGCAGCATAGCTATTAATAGGATCCCAAAAGGTAGGTTCTTCCTCACTTCCTTGGGATGTATGCTGACTATCTCAGATCAAGCTCTCCGTATCAGTAGATAGACTCTCATCAGTCTCTGTTTCGGTATCATTATCTGTCTCCTCAGTGGACTCCTCGGAGTCTTCAATCCCATGTATATTCTTCCGGTGTCGCATCATAACTTAATGTCTGGTGAACGTGCGTTCGCACTCAGAGCATGTATAACCCATTTTGACGGTTGAACGTCGACTGTGCGCGTTTTGGAAATACACTTGCTTTTATAGACAGTAATGCCAGCCAACACCTTAACGCCCGTCTCAACGCCTTAACACTCTTTCTCAACGCCTTAACGCCTTTTAATGATGCGTTCAAACAAATGCTTCTTTTGAGCTATTGCTCTGACATACGCCGCTTTCCAGTTCATGCCCGAGGTTTTCAACATCGACGCTGTTCTTTCGATTTCCATATGGACCGGGTCCTTGTCGAACAATTTCATATGGATCACGAGGTCGGCATACTGATGACGTAACGCCCGTCGTAGTCTGGATGCCAATGTGTTATGGGCTAAAATTGTGGCTTCCTGTTTCAAATACCCTTTGTGATGAAACTTGTTTTCTGTGGCCCCCAACGTCTCTCCAATTTCGGTGTCCATACTTTCGTTGAACACATCCTGCCATAGCCTCGAGTTCACGTTGTGTTCATTCCCTTGTACAGGTTTGGGTTGCGCCTTTACGGTTGGGTGATATTCCGGGACTGATGGTATGAAGGGGACCCGCTGTATGGGAATGGGTTTCTGCAGCTGGACGGGTGCTGCCAGGTGTGGATTCGGTGGATGGTGTCGGGGTATATGACGTTGTGGTGACCCCTCGTCGGATAACAGGTGGGTCGTCAACCGGCGATCTTCGGGATATGAGCTTTTAAGTCTACGAACAGGTAGCCGTACGGACGACTTGTCGCCCCTTGAAACGCCTGCATGAAATAGTCGATGTTCTGAGGATAAATTCCACTACCAAACACACGGATTTGTGCTCTGTCGATGGGATTGGAGAACAACACAACGTATTGGCAGTTCAAGGCAATATCTCTGGACGCCTTCCCTTGAGGAAAGAGATTCTGGGTCAAATAGATGACGGACAGATTGCGATGATGACCCTTTGGTAAACAAGTCGGCAACGTGTGAATTGTCCTTGACCGCAATCATCAAGTCATCTAGCACAACCACGTTGGTCTGCTCGGGGTCGAAGAAATATGCTTGATCGATATCGTGAGGAATCTCTGGGACGAAGCTCACATTCTGCAACCTTGTAGTTCCGTAGGCGGCTACCACTGGCTGTAGCACCAAAAAACGCATGTCAGAGCTGAGGTTGCCACACCTTCTTCTAAGAACTTCATCACCCAGGACGTCTTTCCACATCCCGTAGAGCCGCTCACCGTCATCGTATGGGGATGTTCTAATACTCTCGTGTGTGACGTAGGTGTTGATCGTTCTTCGCGCGTACGTTGAATTTGCGCGTTTTCTGGACTCCGTTCCGTGAGATGCCTTCGCTCTATACGATTATTATGTACGGAAAGCAAATGTCTACGTAGATTAAATGGCGTGGAAAATGTCTTCGAGCACAAGTGAAATGCGTAAACCATGACTCTCGTCTCCATGGACACCCGGTTTGACAACAACAAAAAAATAGACTCCTTAGCCAATGTTTTCGGGCTATTTTGTACTACAAATGCTCAGCTAAAAAGGGCGTCAAACAGTGTCGACGGACGTTAGAAATTGGCCTTGATAGTATATATAATGTGGCGGGTAAATCGTGATCGGAAAATGCGGGAAACTGATGTCACGTCCGATGATGACGTCACGTCCGGTCACGGAAAATGAGGAAAAGGCACCCAAAATGAGGGAAAACCCGCTCAAGTGGGCCCGGGTGGGCCCAACATGGTCCTATTGGGAGTCGTGTAGATTGTCATATTGTAGCGCTTGTGGAGAAGACCACGACGGAGTTGGCTTCGAATGGATACTACGTCATGGTGTGCTTTCGCAGTCGGGGCGTCACAGAGAAAGATTGCTGTTTGGGGTATATCACGAATCGCTAGATTGTTGGTATGTGCTTTAGAATAGGTTAACCAGAAGACTATTCTGTGAAGTCATGTGACGCAGTCAGTATGTCGGCACCTCTTCCCACTTCCCTTATATGTGTTGTAATTTGAGGGATCCTGGTTTCAAAAAACAGCCATGCTGGATGCCATATTAAAGCCCAGACGTGGTGTAGCTTTGACTGGAAAGCACGTTAATGGCGTGCATGTGCAATCGAGGCTTAGCAGAGAAAGATAACATTTTGGATGCCCTGATATGAAACAGACCTATCGGAATGACGTCTGTCATTCCCCTCGTAGAATATCTCGTAAATATTGTCCATGACCTCAGTAGTAATATGAAAGAATTCCCAAATTGGTGGAAATTGGTGGGAAAAGACAGTTTCAAGTCACAGGAGGAGGAGCATGACCAGGATCAGTGACGTCATCACCGGAAGTGACACAAGATTATGGTGCAGGGCCGGAAGAAAGACCAGGAGCGAGTGAAGCTGTAAAACAGTTTCGATAAACATGATCAGGGATAGGAGCAAAGATTGGATCAACATACGGGCAACGACGACAAGATCAACAAGAGAGCAGTCAAGGTGTAGGTTCGGGAGTAAACCGGTTTAGATTCAAGGACTCGACCTATCTGAATCTTGCAATATCCTCACAGTATCGCCTAATTGAAACTTATAGGGACGCCATGATACATTCGTACACATGGAAACAAGTCAACAACCTAGCAATCAAGAAGTAATCAACACAACACACCAAAAGACATGCACATACATTAAAACTTATGCAACAAACAGATTTCTTTCAAATAACCTAAGATACAGTCTTATTTTACTCGAATAAAAATATCTTCTAAAGTAGCTGCTTGATAAAAAGAATCTCTTAAAATCTTAAAATCTATACAGTCGACCAGAATATGTTTCACTGTGAGATGTTCGTGGCATGGAATACACCTTGGGGCTGGTTCTTTTTATACGCCCGCCAAAAAGGCGGACGTATTATGTGATGGCGATTTCCGTCCGTCTGTCCGGTTCTCGTGTCCGGTCTATATCTGGGACAGTTTTTTTATCTACAGTTCCAATTTTAGGTGAGTGGATACCCTACGGGGAGACGATGTGTCGCGTACCAAAATGAAGGTCGAGGTCAGAGGTCAAAGGTCACTGGCATAAAAAAAAAGGAAATCACTGAAGTGCTCGTGTCCGGTCTATATCTGTGAACGTTTTCTATCCACAGTTGCAATTTTTAGCCCACCATCACCAGATGGTGGGCTGTTCAAATCACTTTTCGTCCGTGGTCCGTCGTCCGTCCGTCAGTCCGTCGGGGCGTCGTCCATCCGTCCGTCCGTAAACAATTTTTGTTATCGCGATTTCTCAGGAACTACTGCATGGATCTTTCTCAAATTTGGTACACAGGTTCCCCTTGGGGACTAGTTGTGCAAGATATCTTTTCCGGTTCGATTCGAAATCCAATATGGTCACCAGGCAGCCATCTTGGATTTCCCCATGAAACCTTGTTATCGCGATTTCTCAAGAAGTACTGCATGGATCTTTCTCAAATTTGGTGCACAGGTTCCCCTTGGGATCTAGTTGTGCAAGATACCTTTTCTGATCCGATTCGAAAATCCAATATGGCCACCAGGCAGCCATCTTGGATTTCCCAATGAAACCTTGTTATCGCAATTTCTCAGGAACTACTGCATGGATCTTTCTCAAATTTGGTACACAGGTTCCCCTTGGGGTCTAGTTGTGCAACATACCTTTCCCGGTCCGATTCGAAAATCCAATATGGCCACCAGGCAGCCATCTTGGATTTCCCCATGAAACCTTGTTATCGCGATTTCTCAGGAAGTACAGCATGGATCTTTCTCAAATTTGGTACAAAGATTCACCTTGGGTTCTAGTTGTACAAGATACCTTTTCTGATCCGAGTCGAAAATCAAATATGGCCACCAGGCGGCCATCTTGGATTTCCCCATGAAACCTTGTTATCGCGATTTCTCAGGAACTACTGCATGGATCTTTCTCAAATTTGGTACACATGTTCCCCTTGGGGTCTAGTTGTGCAAGATACCTTTTCCGGTCCGATTCGAAAATCCAATATGGCCACCAGGCAGCCATCTTGGATTTCCCCACGAACCCTTGTTATTGCGATTTCTCAGGAACTACTGCATGTATCTTTCTCAAATTTGGTACACAGGTTCCCCTTGTGGTCTAGTTGTGCAAGATACCTTCTCTGGTCCGATTCGAAAAACCAATATGGCCACCAGGCAGCCATCTTGGATTTCCCAATGAAACATTGTTATCGTCATTCCTCAGGAAGTACTGCATGGATCTTTCTCAAATTTGGTACACAGGTTCCCCTTCGGGTCTAGTTGTGCAAGATAACTTTTTTAGTCCGATTCGAAAAATCCAAGTTACGTTCAAGTTAATACGGTATTCCCCGAGTTGTGACGTTGCATCACAAGAGTCGGCGGATCAAACGGTGGGGCATATTCTATATATTGACTATGGAGAATATCCATACCTTCACCTTCCATATCAAGGAGTTCAAATAATTTGGAATTAAAATGTATTTCTTCAAATTTTAAATCAGTTTTCTTTAGTCCATGCAGTTGCAAGTGAACTGCCCCACCCTTTCGTCTGCCGGCGGGTCAGCTACATGAAGGGACGTCACTCTTGTGGCACAATATCACAACTCGACAACTGTAGACTACTGCATGTTACGATCCAAGGGAGATAATCAGGATTCAGACACTTTCGATGTTTCAACATTACTGCGCGGACCGGATCATCTTACTATTTTCGAGCATGGTATCTTAAAAGAGGTATCTCAAACTAGCCCAGTAAACAGAACAGAATTAGCATTCGTTCTTAATTATAAAATCTTAAGTATGCCAAAGTGTCGAAGAGATTTGTGTTCGCTTCCAGTACCCAATGATGACACGTGCAAAAAAAATAAATAAATAAATGAAAATACTACAAAACGAAGACGAAGGATCCTCCGTACATGTACATTGACTTTCAGACTAACTTTGCTCATTTCTCTTGTACTATAACAACCGACATAAGTACAGTTTCTAGAAATCTGGAAACTTAGAAATATTATATATTGGTGTTTTCCAGTGTCCCTTTTTCGATCTTTTTTGCGCAGATTCGAAATTCTGTAAACAAAGTTACAAATCAATCGTTTATTCTAGTAACAATGGACAAAAAGATCCTCTTGTCATTAGCTTACAATTATCGGACAATGGTGGGCGCCAAGATCCTTCAGGATCTCTCGTTTGTGAGTGGATACGCTAGGTGGAGACGATGTGTCGCGTACCAAAGTTGAGGTCGAGGTCAGAGGTCAAAGGTCACAGTTGCCTAAAATCAGGAAATCATTGATCATTGACAGTTTTCTATCTACAGTTCTAATTTTTGTGTTGCATCCCAAATGTAGGTCGAGGTCAAAGGTCAAGGTCACTGTGACCCCAAAAGCGTGAAATTGTTAAAAAATCATGACTTTTTGAGTCCATTGAGAAATTATGGGGAGCCGTTTTGTCATGCACCAAAATTTAGATCCAGGTGAAATAGTCAAGGTCACTGTGACCCCAGAATCAAGGTCAAAGGTCAGTGTGACCTAAAAATCAGGAAATCATTAAAACATACAAATTTTTTGTGAGTGGATTCAATAGGGGGGAAATGAAGTGTCGTATTCCAAAAATTAGATCAAGGTCAAAGGTCACTGTGACTCCAACATCAGGAAATTATTAAAAATAACATTTTTTTTTGTGTCAGTAGATACATCAGGGGACACGATGTGTCACATACCAAAATGTAGGTCAAGGTCAAAGGTCAAGGTCACTGTGACCCCAAAATCGTGAAATTGTAAAAAAATCATGATTTTTTGTGTCTGTTGAGAAATTACGGGGAGACGGTTTGTCATGTACCAAAATTTAGGTCAAGGTCAATAGTCAAGGTCACTGTGACCTCAGAATCAAGAAATCTTTAAAAAAAATATTTTTGTATCAGTAGATACATTACGGGAACATGATGTGTCACATACCAAAATGTAGGTCAAGACCGAACATCAACGTCGCTGTGACCCCCAAAAACATGAAATGAAATCTGATTTTTTTGAGTCCATTGATACATTGAGGGAAGACGATGTGTCGTGTACCAAAATTTAGGTCAGGTCAAGGTCACTGTGACCCCAGAATCAGGAAATCATCAAAAATAACTTTTTTTCTGCCAGTAGATACATTAGAGGGACATGATGTGTTACATACATGTACCAAAATGTGGGTCAAATGTCAAGGTCACTGTTACCCCAAAATCAAGAAATCGTTAAAAGTCACATTTTCATATGCCTGTCGAAGACAAGATCGTGTAATGCGATGTTGCATTCTGTCCATTCATCCATTAACACTTGCTGTCCATGTGATATCTCTAGTTTCAAGGTATTGTACCAAACTTTGAGTATACCTTACTCGCATGGCAAAGAGTCATACATTTTGAGATCAATTTGTCAAAGGTCAAGGTCACAGTCCCCTAAAACTGAATTAAGTTTAGCTGATTATATGTGTTAGGTTGGAATAGTCAGAGTTCTCTCCCCTACATGTATATGGCATTTGTCCTGTGGAGTTGTCTCCCATGTTTGAAACAGCTACATTTAGTTAAACTGTTGTGACATAAAAACCATACATTTACTAATTCAATGGGGAGAGGGGTCCTCCATGAACTTCATCGGTTTCAGTGTGGGATATGTGAGCTCTCGGCTCTTGCTTCAAGGTCAACTAGTTACCAAGAGTTAAGCCCATTTTAGTTTATCATTCAATATAAGATGTGATATATGTTACATTCTCAGAAGCACAAAATTGTAGACCTTTCTCTGGATTGCTAGCTATCAATTGGAATCAAGGCTATTAAAAAACCTTGAAATTTGGATCAATGTAATTCCAGATATACGGGCGTATATAGAAGCCCCTTGGGCTCTTGTTTTTGTAGTAAATGTTCGTGAGTTAATCGGGTGTGGCCTACTCTACATCGCCTGGTCATGGCTTGATCGGAACGTTTCTGGCTACTCAGATAAATATATCCTGGTGTTTTGAAACTCATGAAGTTTTATTATATCTGATAAGACATCTTTTTAAAGATATGTTTGTTTATGAGTCGTCTCTGTATATGACATTCTTGATGGTTCTAATAACTCTTTCGTCGTAATTGGCTTTCTTCTCATTCTCGTTGGCCCTTCTTGTTTAAATATGCTGTAACCCATCTGTTTGTATACTTAGTCCCTTTATTGAAGGGGATTCATATTGGTTGTCTCTCTTCTTTAATGATCTTCTCCGGTTCCTCTATAATGGACCAGTGACATTTATTCTGTTGGCTATTATCCATAATCTGGGGATGTCTATGGCTATGAGACAAAAACCGATTTCGTCGTTATACTTATCTATATTAGAAATATCACCCAGATCTAAATCTAATAAATTAGGGATTCCAGTAGACATCACTCTACTTCTCTTAAATGGATAGCGAACAGCTCCCATTAAGCCGGTACTAGGGGTCGTGTGAATACTTCATAATCTCCACATGAACATCTGCAATAAAAGTGCGGCTGAGATACTAAGGCTACATCCGAGAATCCACCGTATTCTCGGGTCTGAATGTTAGGTGCCAAGGGATTCTTTCCTGTAGAGTCGTATGGTTACTTTTTAGTCGTCAGACGTCGTCGATTCTTTCCACCTCTTGCATATCGCTCCAATTTATTGCCTGTATATGGCAGGATTCTGCTGGTGAATTGTTAGTCCTCGAGGCCCGCCCTCTCTACATGCCACTCGACAAATATATCTAGGTTTATTGTTTCAGTTGGTGGGAAATTTAAGCGTACGACGTCGGGCATTGCAGGTTGGTTTATCTCGGAATTCTTGCATTTAACATGTTACCCCATGTTGAGGCGTTTACTCCATCAGATTTCCACGATGCTCATCCACTGATGTCAGAGGAGTTGTTTGAGCTGATCTGTTATCACAGCTTCAGAAACAGCGTATCTAATTCCGCGTAAGCCGGTGCTAGAGCCGTGTGGATACTTCATAGTCTCCACATGAACATCTGCAATCAAAGCGCGGCTGAGATACTAAGGCTACGTCCGAGAAACCACCGTATTCTCGGGTTTGAATGTCAGGGTCCAAGGGATGCTTCCTTGCAGAGTCATATGGTTACTTGTTAGTCGTCAGACGTCAGGTTTTCCCACCTTTTCCATATCGCTCCAATTTATTACCTGTGTATGGCAGAATTCTGCTGGTGGACTGTCGGTCCCCAAGGCCCGCCTTCTGTACATGTCACTCGACAAGTACATGCAGGTTCATTAATTGTTTTGGTGGAAATTTAAGCCGTACGACGTCGTCGATTGCAGGTTGGTTTCTATCGGTATTCTTGCATTTACCAGGTTCCCCCATGTTGAGCCGTTTACTCAATCAGACGTTCACGATGCTCATCCATTAACATCAGATAAGTTGTTTGAGCTGATCTGTCATCACAGCTCCAGAGATAGCGTACCTAATTCCGCTTAAGCCGGTGCTAGGGGCCGTGTGGATACTTCATGTAGCCGGGTCTGAATGTTCGGTGTCAAGGGATGCTTTTCTGTAGAGTCATATGGTTGCATTTTAGTCGCCAGACGTCGTCAATTTTTTTTACCGTCATATCGCTCTAGTTTTGAAGAATATATGCATCTTGATCGCTCAACCATTGATTAAATTTAGACAAGGGATACCTGCGCTTCTTCAGTACAGTATGTAACTTGGAGGTTCCGGTGAAAGATACCGAGTCTTTAGTATCGAATTCTACACAGGAAAGATAGTTTGACTGTCAAGTTTCAATTTTTTATTTTGAGAAACCGAAAACGAAAACTGAAAATTGACGGTCAAATTTCAATTTTCGATTTTGAGAAACCAAAAACGAAACTTGAACAAGGTTACACGACCCCATGTGGAGCTAAGAAGTAACCACACAGCCCCTAGCACCGCCTCCAACGGAATTGGCTGAGCTAGCTCGGGAGCTGTGATAACAGAACAGCTCAAATAAATAACTCATCTGATATTAATGGATGAGCATCGGCAACGTCTGAAGGAATAAACGCCTGAACATGGGGTAAACATGGTAAATGCTAGAATACACAGAAATTAAATGCAACATGTATAGGTGGTGGAAAAAGATGTCCTCGTACTGACCTGAAGTCATATTACCCCACAGCCATATTGCATATATCAAAACGCCACTGGACGAGAATCATCCCTGCGATTTGTATCTCAAGCACGTTTTAATCGTAGCAGTTGGTGTAGACATCTTGAATGACGGGCCTGCACGGCCCCTACAGCACCGGCTTCCGCGGCATTAGATAATAATATCCAAGAACAATGATGTATTACCTCTATCGAGTCATCCCGTGGAAAGTGATGTACTATGCGACCGTTAGAGAAGAAACAGAGTGAATGAGTGAATAGAATTTAACGTCGCTTTCAACAATTTTTCAGCTATATCGCGACGAACCAACTAAGCACCACCCAGCCAAGTTGCGTTCCTGCTATTTCAAAGAAGAAATCTTAGAAGCAGCATGGAACCTGAACAGCCCAAACGGGGAAAATATTTGTGGAATATACAAGTTCTTATTCTAACCTGTAATCCTCGACGTCCTGCGGTAAATTTCCCACGATGACAATAAACCAACATATAACGTCCACCTGAAGAATCTTATCAAATACAGGTAATAAATTGGTCAGACATATAAGAGGTGGGGGATTTGACGACGTCTGGCGACTAAAAAGCAACCATATGACTTCACATGAAAGCATCCCACGGCGCCATGCATTCCGATCGTTGCCTTGGTATCTCAGCCGCGCTTAGGGTTCTGCATAATTTCATGTTGGCGTCAATCCCATTGGGTACGTGACGATCTTGATAAAGTGCATCTGATAAAAAAGCCCCTCCCAAATGTTCTACTCTTTTTGAATTTGGCGATGTCTGAACACAAAGGTCCGAAGATAGATCACCAATGTCTAAATTATCATTCAAATCCTTAAAGGAATAGAAAACCCTAAGGCGATGCATACTAATATCGAAAGAACTATATCATTAGTATTCGAAAAACAAAACAAATAAGCTTTTCTAGTAATTCCGAATGAATGAGAACATTTTGAACATCAGAGCTATTGCCCAGATCAAGAATCCGTGGAGATCGCCATTATAACACGTCTGAGAGCCGTTAGCCAATGAAAATCCTTGAAATATCACCTGACATTGTTCCTGTGATGTAGTTGTGCTGCAGGCAGTGTGCCAAAGAACATGACGATCAATTGTAAATTATTGTGTCGATGGCTTTTGACAGATCTGTGGACCTTTCTTTACGCTCCGAGACGATTATGAGGATCGTGATATATGAATGTCGAATTGATATATATGGCAGTGTGACTAACGTCACAGGACCTACGAAATAGGGTTTGATATAATTTAAGTGTGTAGCCTACTCGAGAGATGACTTGGGGGCCCTGTGTGCTACCATGAGAGAATTTGTTTAGCGTCTCTAATTAACAGTGGGAACTATTAACTTTTCCAGATGTCACCGCTGGTGAGTCGTTAGCGTAGCAACTATTATCGCCCTCAGTTTCAATTACCCTGGACACTGATCAGCCCAGCAGTACAGCACGAGGTGTTGGGGGGAGAGTCCGAGAGAGCGGAGTATCCCCCCCCCCCTCTCGGCATTAGGCGATTTTTTTTTTAAATTAGCGTAGGGAATGGTGCTCTGTCAGAGCAGTTGAGAAGTAAATGTTTCTAGTCCCAAATAAGACAGGAAACTGGAAAAGAAACACAAATTTGAAGTGAGAAAGGTCAAGATCAGAGATTTGTTAGAATGCAAGAATCAAATCAGGCATCACTACAGAGCCATTCTCCATGGATATATTTATTTGGCATTCAACTTCAAGGTACCTCATCTGAAGAGAGTACATAATAATAATCAATGAACAATAAAGCACACACGAAAAAAATAAACAACTGATTATAGGTTACTGAATTTAAAACACAACGATGATTTTATTATGAATTTCTTCAGTAATAACAGATAATAGTGTCATTGTTGTGTTTAAATTTAGTAATTTCTCTCATAAAATCCAGTCATTTTTTATTTCTTTTTGAGGTAGAACATTTTTTAACTAGTGACTGAACTGAAGAAATTATGCAATGTTGTATAGGCTGGATATATAAAACGTGCAGTATAATATGCCTTCAATCTCAACGGAATCCCAAGACCAGCAAATGAGTGAAAACGGATACCATCGGAATGTGTGTCAACATTACAATGTATGGTCAGTTAGGCTAAAAATAGATTACTCAGGAATCTCCAGTTTAATACTAGATTCAAGTGTACTGTTAAGCTAGCCATATTATAGATATCTCATAGTACATGTAGATCTAATAGACTGATTACGACGTACGAGCGAGCGCACACATGCATGTGTGCTTTTTAATATAGATATAATTAAAATATTTTTTGGAAGCTGACGTTTTAGAACAACAACAACGACCATCGAAAGCCAACAAACGATTTACCTTCATTGGACCTTTGACGCTTCTGTGAGAACATTTTCAAAGTTGCTTGGCGCTTCATGACAATGATTTATAAAATACATGTCAAGTGATATTCGTGGCTCGGTAAGACTTCGCAGCAGACGAAATAACAACCTCCATTCTCCGATCAAATGATTTGCTTCCTTCATGCATCGTGGCATATACAGCTCGCCTGACGCGAGATTCTGGGATTTCGGTAGCCTTCCGCAATACCACCGGCTAACAGCGACCAGCATGATCACGAGGGTGCCCGAATATTTCGAACAATTACGGCAGATGTTCGAGAAGCGTGGCGTGGACTATTAGGGAAAACATGGCGGAGCTACCTGGAAACGTATAATGCCGACATATTTTGGCAAGTACCACTAAAGTTACTGATATTTTCGAGTGCTGGGCGCATCATTTTTTTTTTTGCTTTAGTGCTGGGCGGCCGAAGTTAGTCCCAGGCGCTTAAAAGTCACAGTGAAGTATACAGCCAAGGGTTCCCGATGAGCATGACAGTGCACTCGAGTCATCAATAAATAATAAAAAATTAATTATACATCAAATTTTCATCAGAATTCGATCAGCTCAGAACTTGCTGGAACAATGCCCTAATGCACGTTCATGCCAAAAATCAAGGTTCTAATGTCAACGGTTCTCCTTATTTTGCCGACGACAGGATTCGGATGGACTGACTGACTCACTCATTACCGGACAATTTGCCATCTGTAGCCTACTTCGTAGGAACAGGTTGACATGTGGCATTTTGCATATGATTTCACGAGCTCTTTTTCTGAGGCAGAAATATCAGGCCACATCACCCGATAGCAATAGAAGAAACGCTGCTAATGCTGCCGCTGTTGTTGTTTAATGCTTTACTTCATGGGATAGAGCCCGGATGACAACGGGATTTTTGTCGCAGCGCCATCTACATAAAACCAGTATGACCTATCAAACGTCACAGTCATTTCAACATGTCGCAGACCATGAAGTGTTAAAGTGTGAACGATAAATTGGTGTTTACTCAGCTGTAGAATTTTGCTAATTTTTTCTACCCGTGTTTTTGGAATCTGATGGCATAATTCTGTCATGCCGAGCACAAGTTTACGCAGAGTTTACTATTCCGTTAACATATAGTTGCGTTAATAGCTGAGTAGTCTTCGTATCTTATATGTGTCAGTATTGGAAATTATAATTTTCGCCTGTAACAGGACATCACCTTGTGATAACATTGTCCTTTCTTATCTGTAATATGTGAGAATGGTTTTACCTCTAAATAATACATTCGTTCAACTGCCGTTTGTTTTTGTGGAAAGTTGAAAAGAAATCATTCCTTACATGCAGGTCGAGATTCCTCAAGTTTTAATAATTGCATGATTATGAGATGATGAATGGCCTAGGTCTCTTTAAATGAAGTGTTATCAGCGAAGGCTGCGCCAAGAATGAAGCTGGTTCACCGTTTTGGTTCTTTATATATATAAGACACCAGTTATAATTTTCCTAGGCAATCCCTCAACTTCAAGACGAATTGAAGTAGTGGTGCTTTCGTTTCTCCAACATATTATTCGCTGCATATGTTGGAACATACAAACATTTTACTTTTGTGTGATGAGGGTTTATTCTGTGACTGCAAATAAATATTTTGACTATAGACCGACAGACCATCCTCAAATTGATCGCAATGATCGATTCAAGTCAACATCTGTAATATGTGAAGAAGGTTTCACCTCTAAATAACACATTCGTTCAACTTCCGTTTGTTTGTGAGGAAAGTTGAAAAGAAATAATTCCTTACATGTAGACCGAGGTTCCTCAAGTTTTGATAATTGCATGATTATGAGATGAATGGCTTATGTCTCTTTAACTGAAGTGTTATCAGCGAAGGCCGCGCCAAGAACTAAGCTGGTTCACCTCTTTCGTTCTTTACAGATAATCATATAAAGCATTGTGGGAAGGTACTTCGGTGTTGAATTGACGCCGGTTATCATTTTCCTAGTCAATCCCTCAACTTCAAGACGAATTGAAGTAGCAGTGCTTTCTCCAACATACGATTCGCTGCATATGTTGGAACATACAAATCTAACAGACCCTCCTCAAAGTAATCCCAATGATTGATTCAAGTCAACCTTGAAATAACTCACGTTATGTGAAAACAATTGAATTGAGTCGGTGTGCTGCGATTGATGAGCTAGTGATCTCCCATGGAACCGTCACCACTCCATTGTAACGCAATAATGCCCGTCAACGCCAATCTCAATGCCTTTATGCCCATCTTAACCCTACGAGGTCTGGGGGCCACCAAACTTTCTGCGCAATGTCCGGAACGACAAAAAATTGAGAGCCGACACTCCATGACTTTGTAGTTTATCATATTGAGGCCATATGCATACCCCGCCACACCCCCACACAGAAGCGGATCATGGATCAATCAAGATAGCGGATACCTGTGGTGCCAAAAATTGATGTTTTCGTCATTTTTCTTCAAAATTTCTGCTTTTCCTCTAGGAAAATTGGGCAAAAACTATTATATTTCACACCAGATTAATATTTACTAATTTATCATGCAGCTTTTGCGGAGAAATTACACAAATAACAACAAGAGCCCAAGGGGCTTCAATATACGCCCGTATATCTGAAATTACACTGGTCTGAATTTCTAGATTGTTAATGGCCTTCATCCGAATTGGTAGCTAGCAATCCAGAGAAAGGTCTACGATTTTATGCTTCTGAGAATGTTACATACATCACATCTTATATTGAATGATAAACTAAAATGGGCTGAACTCTTGGTAACTAGGTGACCTTGAAACAAGAGTCGAGAGCTCACATATCCCACACTGAAATCGACAATAGTCAAACACAAGAAAATAGTAGTTTTCTTTCAAATGGATTCCTTTCAGGCGAGAAAATTTTCCATGAAGGTAGAAGGATGTGAAGAAAGTGATGAAGTAAACCTTTGTTCTTGAGTTAATAAACAGGTCTAAAGTTCATAAAGGACCCCTCTCCCCATTAAATTAGTAAATGTATGGTTTTTATTTCACAAGAATTTAAGTAAATGTAGCCATTTCTTACATGTATCAAACATGAGAGACAACTCCACAGGACAAATGCCATATACATGCAGGGGAGACAAGTCTGAATATTCCAATCTAACACATATAGGCAGCTAAACTTGACTTTTGACAAATTGATCTCTCTTTGCAATGCGAGTAAGCTATACCCAAAGTTTGTTATCAATCCATACCTTGAAACTAGAGATATCGCATGGACAACTAATGTTAATGGGTGAATGGACAGAATGCAACATCGCATTACATGATCTCGTCTTCGACAGGTATATGAAAATGTGACTTTTAATGATTTCTTGAGTTTGGGGTCACAGAGACCTTGATCTTTGACCCACATTTTGGTTTGTAACACATCATGTCCCTCTAATGTATCTACTGGCACAAAAAAGGTTATTTTTAATAATTTCAAATTTTTGGGTCACAGTGACCTTGACCTTTAATCTTGACCTACATTTTGGTACACGACACATTGTCTTCCCTCAATATCTCAATCATCTTCACAAGTCCATGTAAATCCTAAATCTTTGGAGAGGGTTTACCTTGACATTTTTGGTCTTTCGAGTGAGTTCTTGAGTACACGCCTCCATTATACAATCTCATACATTTCATCCACCGCGCTTGTTTTGAATAAGCATGTCGGTATTCCAAGCTTGCGGTTTTTGCTTTGACTTCTGATGTTGATTTCAACTTCACATCAAAGCAGTGGAGTCCGCAATGAAATTCAATCCTGTCATATCTCATACCCAGCAGCGGATTGGCCTAATCAACTGGCTTAGCGCGTTCACTGATTGGGTTGATTTAGAGGAAACCTCTTTATCTATTTATATCCAGAACTCATATGGGTAACTAACCAAGCCAGTGTATCGATCCTAACAGATCGATCGATACACTGGCTCGTGAGGATGTGTATCAATGGACACAAAAAATCATGATTTTTAACAATTTCATGATTTTGGGGGTCACAGTGACCTTGACCTTCGGCCTTGACCTACATTTTGGTATGTGACACATCGTGTCCCCCTCATGTATCTACTGACACACAAAAAAGTTATTTTTAATAATTTCCTGATTTTGGGGTCAGTGACCTTTGACCTTCGACCTTGACCTATATTTTGGTATGCGACACCTCGTTTCCCCCTAATGAATCCACTCACAAAAAATTAGAAATTTTTTCCCCCTAGGGCATCCACTCGCCAAAAATTAGAACTGTAGATGGAAAACTAGCAATGATCAATGATTTCCTAATTTTTAGGAAACAGTGACCTTTGACCTCTGACCTCGACCTGAATTTCGGTACGCGACACATCGTCTCCACCTGATGTATCCATTCACAAAAAATTGCAACTGTGGATAGAAAACATCCAGAGATAT